>MQRK01233013.1:41486-55116 GCA_001938485.1 Girardia tigrina | reverse complement strand
ATATATATATATATATATATATATATATATATATATATATATATATATATATATATATGCAAATGAAGATCTTCGCCAAATAAAGGAAAAAAGATAAAGGTAAATACAAAAATTGATCATTTATTAAAAAGTATTTTAAAAGTCTCACATTATTGATTCATTTTCAAATAATTTTTAAATTAAATTAATTCCATCCTGTTTTATCCTCGTTAATACCCCCAAATATTCGCTGAGTCGTCTAATGAAAACTTTCTCCAAATAAATCGTCAGGAAAAAATAATTAAATAATAAATTATATAATAATTAAATCCTCAAATAATATTTATCATAACATATTTTAAATGTTTACCGATTCCATTTTGGTTAAAATCACGAGATTAAAATTCGCTGTTTGAAATAGTGTTTTGGTGAGGTCACCTAAGATCAGATTATTAAAACAATGATACTAATTAATATTAAAATGCAATCATATGCGCGTCGCTGCCTTTCAGAATTAATCAATCTTGGTTTTCCGAGCAGCCATGGCTTGCATCAAAAAGTTGAATAAAAAACAGTGGCATGGTTTACTTACTTTAGTGGACAAATACTTAAGAAAACAATGTTTAATAAATAAATTGACAAATAAATAAAATCGTATATTCAAACATTTATTAGTCAGCATCACCATAAACTTTTGCAGTATGGCTCATAAATTTTGACGACTTTTTCCCACCATAAACGAATTCTACTCAGACGTAATTTATATGTTATTAAGAGTATCTGGTCAACGATCAAATGGCTCAACCTGATGTCCATCATATGCAGTGCATAATTACAAGGGTCTTAACGTACGATTGTGAATGGATTTCAACGTCAAGTTTTTCATCGAGTATTTTCATGTTTGATAACATATTTCAGTTTATTTACAGTATAACGAAATAAGGACAGAACTTAAGGCCTAATCATCCCCATAAAGAATTGTCTGAAAAGCTTAGATCTAGGCTTCTCTAAGGTTAGTCGATTGGGTCAAATTTTCCACAGAACCGATTGAAGAAGATGGCATTGAGAAGCTCTCTATTGTAATCGCTAAATGAAGTGAAACACAATCTTGTGGAAAATGATAGAAATAAAGTAGCTGTAGCTTGTGTAATATAAATGTTGCGTGCAGCACATTCATGTAAGAATGGGTCGTTGTCATGTCTGCGATTGAAAAGGGTTTAAGGTTAGAATTCCTCGTAACTCATACAATTATTGAGTTGCGATGTATTTTGTTTGCTCCAAAACACTGATTTTATATGTTCCCTATTCTCATTAAAAGCGCATTCACCAAACCAACAAAAATTTCATGCGAAAAGAATCATGTACATTCATTGTCATTTATATTTTGTATAATTTCACCATGAGATCAGTTAATAAGTCGGTTGAAGATTTAGTTGTAGGAAATAATAATAAATTCGCATTCTTTTAATTTACATTGGACGGATACATTTGCGAAACACATTGACAAAATATTTTATTCCAAATAACCGAATTGGAATTTATAGGAAAAAGCCTTTCACGAATTCAAACTTTTATTACAATGGAAATAGAATCTACCCCTCTATGTCACTACCACCCTATTTATGTGTCACTACGAGCTGCAAAGTTAAACGAAACTTACAAGATCTCATCGCTTAACGGCAATCGCCTTTCTGAGTCGAACATTATATATTTTGTCAGATATACTGAAAGATTTCAAAAACGGTTTGCCCTTTCAGAAACTGAAGAAAATCACGAAGAACTTATCAATTTTATCTACAGCTTTGTATTGCATGTCCTCAGAAAATAATTCCATTTCTCCATATTACTCGTTACAATTCTCGAGGTCCAGTTCCATAGAAAGCGTTCTTCCAAGTGTCAGGGTTGTTGCTGAAGATCCGTTTGCTGGTATAAACCACATCAATTTGGACGTTACTGTATTCTTTAGGATATTTTAATGTTGGTTGATTTATGCGGGTCACATCTATTAAAAATTTATCAGTTTTTTATCAGGTCATTGATTAATAATTTAATTCACCAGAATATAAGGGGCTGTCCATAAACGACGTCACAAAGGAGTGGGAGGGGAGGGCCGCAGAATTTTGTGACGAAGAGGAAAGGTTGGATTTGTAAAATGTGACGTCGCATCGAATTGACAAGTTTGTGAAAAAAATTATAAAAAACGTAATTATTTTAGAACTTTACAAACAAAATTAACATTTCTTTAAAAAACAAAGCCAAAATATGTACCTGTGACGCAGGGGCGTAGTCATGAGTAATGAATAAAAAGGACTGCCTAAATTTTAAGGGAGGGGGGAATTCTGTCATCATTTGTTAAAATGCTACTCATTTTATAAAAGTGCTCGAATGCAATAGTGATTAAGAATGATTGAAACAAAATTTTCAATTTGACTTATTCAGTTTTTATGACAACATAATACACAAAATATGATCATTATAATTGTAATTTCAGGATTATATTTGAGTTCAATATTTGAATTAATTTTTCCATATTGATACATTTAGCTCAATTTGATTTGATACACTAAATCGGGCTGGTGAACGTGTATCATCGACTTTCTTTAAGGCCTGTTGACACAAGTAAACACAGTTAGACAGCGTGAATATTTATCACATTTATTTTTCTCCTATTTTCTCAAATATTAATCTTACTCTATTTTTCACTATGTTCTTGAATTTGTTTACAGAGATGACGGGCAGTCTCTCCAATGAAATTAACATCGCACCACTACTTTTACATTCATAAACAATATCAAATGTTAAAGATATCATATTCTTGTTATTAGATATTAGGTTGGTCGAAAAATAATGGCGGTTTTGGGACACAAACTTCAAAGACGTGCAAATTCACAGAAACAAAAGTTTATTAATCAAAGTATGAACCGTTGGCATCAATACATTTTTGCCAACACGAAACAAGTTGTTTATTCAATCAGCATAAAATGCATCGGTTCTCGAAGCGACGAATTCTTGGAAGGCATTTTGAGCATCATTTTGGTTTTTGAAAATCTTTTCACGTAGGAAGTTGTACAAATGCCTGAAAAAGTAGAAGTCCGTTGGCGAGAGGTCTGGTGAATATGGTGGATGAAGCAGGGTTTCATAGCCTAACTCATTAAGCTTTTGAAGAGTCACTTTGAAATATGAGGTCTAGCGTTATCATGAAGAAGGATGGGACTTTTTCTATTGACCAATCCCGGGCAAAGGGTTTTCAATTTTTTATGCATTTCATCAATTTCATGACAGTACCTCTCCGCTGTGATTGTTTCACCTGGATTCAAGAAACTATAGTGGATAATTCCAGCTTCACACCACCAAACTGTCACCATAACCTTACAGGGTGTTAGTTTCGGTTTTGGAAAGTGTTTCTGTACTTCATCTTTGTCCAATCACTGTGCAGATCGACGTCGGTTATCATACAGGATCCATTTCTCATCACAGGTAACAATACGATCAAGAAATGGATCGTTTTTATTGCGAAGATGATTGGCAGAACAAATTTCATAGCGTCGGTTCTTTTGATTTTCATTCAAATCATGTGGAATCCATTTCTCAAGTTTCTTTATTTTTCCAAATTGTTTTAAATGATCCGGGACTATTGAATGACTAATGCCAAACCCATCTGCAAGTTCTCTGATTGTTGTACGGGGATCTGTTTCCACCATTGTCCTCAAATTGTCGTTGTTCACAACAACTGGACGACCACGACCTTCTTCATCTTCAAGGTTTTCATCTCCATCAGAAAATTTTCGGAACCATCGTTGCTCTGTGCGCTCAGAAGCTGTTTCCTTTCCAAACGCTTTATTGATATTGTGAGCCGTTTCTGCTGTTTAAATTCGTACAAGAAAATTGCTTGAATTTTAATTTTCTCCATTATTAATTTAGCACCGTAAATATTCTAAAAAATAACAGCAATATGTTAATAATGGCTATAGGAATATACAGCTAGGCATAAGATTTCAAATAATATCTAACACTAATGCATTTAAACTTATATACATAGTAGATAAAAGTAGATAAACAAAGTATAAAGCTCAAAAACCGCCATTATTTTTCGATCAACCTAATATTTTGATTTTTACGAAATCGAGAAATAATATATAAGTTTAATTCATTACTAGTTGCTTTTAAATTCCTTACAATTATTAAATCCTTTAGAATAATGCACAATCAAGCAGTATAAAAAATAAATAAAATCTCAAAAAAAATTTATTAAAAAAAACATGAAAATAGAGTATGATGAAAAAATCCTATAACAGCAAGTTGCGTCAAGAACAACCACTCGAAAGGACATGGCTCGAATATCATCATTCTACCTCCCCGTATTTAGACAAATAATGCATCTGAATGGAAACATATTTCAGTATTTAATCAAATGGGTTTACAAATACCGAATTAATAAAGAACTATTATTTAGAATTACTAAAGAATTATAATTTAAAGAATTATTACATAAATACCAGTATGACGACTGGATATTTAATGATGATAACAAATTGAATTACATAAAAAGATGTAACAATTAGAAAAACCATTTAAAAATCAAGCTGGATTAACATTTTTTATTATAAACAAAATTTATCTATTTCAAAATGTATTTATTGCAATACATTTTGACGGATCAATCTTCATCTTCCGGTCACTGATTAATTACTTGATTCAAAGTTTAATGGAATTGACATCATATAACAAAAATCCAATGTGCTTGATTTGCAATAAAACTTTCAGTTATGATAGAATGATATAATCAAAGTTAAAAATTCCTCTCGAAACGAAGCACGAAGATTAAAAAGCAAAAACCGATCCATTGTTTTCAAAATTTGTACCATCATTATAAGAAGCGATCAACCATAAAAATGATTTAGCGGTGTAATTCTGGTTATTTACATCGTTATAGATTTCTAATTTATGCATTAAAATGAAAAATCACATATTATGTGAAACATAAGAGAAAAAAATAATTATACATGCTGTGAGGAATATTTTAAATTGTTTGAATGTGTAAATGTATGAATGCTGTATGTTGATTTGAGTATTTTGAACTTAAAATGGTGATTCTCCGCCCAGATGGAAATTGTTTCTTTGTATTCACATTAATTGACTATTCGAGCATAATTAAAATATTAATTTGATAAGTTTATATATTATAAAATTAACAAATAAAAAGAAATGCATTTAAATAGATACAGATAAAACTACCGTATTATTGCACAGATAACTCGCAAGCACGCATAAGTCTCAGAGTTTTTTTAAAATGCACTTTTTGACAGTTACGCTGCGGCTTGTATGCGCGATATAACTAGTTACATGACTAAAGCCCAATGGACAAATACCATTCTGACAAAAGCCCAAAACAAAAATCCCAAACTGACAAAATCCCATGCATACAAAAACCAAAGAGAAAAAAGGTACTAATTTAAAAAAGTGCAATATGACCATAATAATTAAATTTTTGCACTAAAACAAATTATTTCTGACAAAATTCACTAAATACACAAAGATTTGAATCTGTTACACATTTTCTGAATATTAAAACACAGATGATTTTTATTAATCATAATTAATAATTTATTAATTTAAATAATTTAATTAATTAATTTAATTTAATTTATTAATAATAATAATTTTCTATTATAATTAGAAATAGAATTATGATATTATAAATACTTATATACATCTAATTATCCTCAAATCCCCCCTCTTTAAAAGGTTTCAACCATTTTATATTTCTGCATATAACTCGACCTGATTTGTTTATCAACTCACCACTACGGTCATGTCTTTTACGAGTAATTTTGTATGGTCCTTCATATCGATCTGTACCCTTTTGTCTATTTTCTATCTTAACAAGCACGATATCCCCTTCGTTGAATATTCTCTTTTCTTTTTCATCCGAAAATTTATCTATTTCCATTTTTCTTACACTTATTATTTTTCTTATTATCTAAATCATATTCACGAGAGCCATCTAAAGTTATACGCTTCCATAAAATCAATTCCGTAGGACTGTATCCTATTCTACTTTATTTTGACGCATTAATACTAAACTCAATTTCTGGTAAAAGTTCCAAACAATTTGCCTTTCTGCTTTCTTGTAATGCGGCATTTATTGCATCTCGTACCGTTCGGAATTGACGTTCAATTATTCCGTTTGCACTGTGATGATATGGACTTGAAAACTTAAGTTTAATCAACATGGATTTTGTAAAATCTGTAAACACTTTTGATTCAAAAACCTTTCTCATGATCTACATGGAAATATGCAGGAGACCCGAATCTAAATATCCAACGTTTCAAAATCTTATTGATGACTGTCATTTCTTCTTGGTTGCTCACTGCAGTCAAACTAATATATCTACTAAACCTATCAATTATTCCTAGAATATATTTCTTTCCATTTATTACAGACATCGTTCCACAAAAATCCATGTAAACATCCTCAAAGGTAGAAGATCATATTAACGAATTCGTCACTTTTTTGGTGGTCCTGTTTAAGTTTTTGCTTTCTGACATGAACTACAACTGCGCACTACCAATTCTACCATTTTTGTAAATATGGTGTTTTATTAAAATATAACATCAAAAACAAGAACGAGCAGCGAGTCGTTTCCTAGTAATTAGATATTCTTTTATGAATGGCGGTTCCCAATGGCGCCACCAAAGGAAGAACAAAACCACGGAACTAAGTTTAATCCAGGTGACCATGTGTACGGGAAACCGGGTGAAACACGATGCACAACTTGCTGGAAGAAGGGAGTTGTGTCATGAGTCAACTCTGAAACATCGATCGAAGTGGTTTGAATACCAAGGCATGTTGCAGATTTAAGACACGTGATACCGAAATCAAAACCCGCAACTACAGATACAGTTGTAGAAGCCAAAGATGAATCACCACGCGCGAGAGGAGAGCCGTCGTACGATGATGAAGAAATGAGCGACCCTAGTCTTGTCCCGGAATCACGAAGATCGAAGAGCGTTTGACGAGTACCTGATTGGTTCAGCAACTACGAAATTTATGATGGTGATATCACGGGAGTGTGTGATGGCGAAAACGAGAATCCAGAAAATAAGGAAATATAAATTCCGTTGATTTAATGCGTGAGTTAATTTTCACAATTTTAAAAAGCCATTTACCGTATTAGAGATAATACATTTTTCGTGTGATGACATGAGTATGTATTTAATGACATGAGTATGTATATAAAATGACATGTGTGTAAGTAGCGTTTATACCACTCTCATTATTATCACATTCCGAAGTCATAATTTAACACCACAAATTTTATTAATATCAACAATTCACATATTTAAACAAATTTCTTGTTAATTCAATTATTTCGCCCTAGGAGGGGTTAGTTTTAAGTTTCGCCAAATTAGTTTATTATTTTTTTAATTTTGAAAATTTAAAGGAAATAAATTAGAAAATTAAAATGTAGAGTAAAAATATGATAAAATAAATACGTATTTAAATATGTTTACATTAATAACAATTAATATATTTTGTAAGTGGAATAAGTTTAAAAAATGTAAAAAAAAATTTTGTATAAAAATGTAAAATTATTTTAAGGTTTTAAATTTTGTAGAATTTTGGCAAAAAAATGTAAAATTATTTTAAGGTTTAAATTTTGTAAATTTTAGAATTTAGTCAATTAATTTTGGGCGAAATAATTTCTTATTAATAAGAAATTTGTTTAAGTATGTGAATTGTTGATATTAATAAATTTTGTGGTGTTAAATTATGACTTCAGAATGTGATAATAATGAAAGTGGCATAAACGCTACTTACACGCCCAAAATTAATTCATTAAATTCTTTCGATTAAATTTTGAAAATTTACGAAAATTAAACCTTAAAAATAATTTTACATTTTTTACAAAAATTTTACAAAATTTAAACCTTCAAATAATTTTACATTTTTTAAAAATATTTTACAAAATTTAAAATGTAAAATAATTTTACATTCTTACGAATTAACCCCTCATAATCATAAAAACTAATTAATTTAAATTTACAATAAACCCTTTTATTAAAAAAAATATTTCTTAAAATATTAATCCGTTAATTATTTATTTTAAAATTTATTCAAACTTATTCCATAACTTTTATTAAAATATATTAATTGTTATGAATGTAAACATTTTAAAT
Source organism: Girardia tigrina (assembly GCA_001938485.1). Lineage (NCBI taxonomy): Eukaryota > Metazoa > Platyhelminthes > Tricladida > Dugesiidae > Girardia > Girardia tigrina. Next base: position 46,956 of record MQRK01233013.1, on the reverse strand, counting down.
AAGTATTTGTTTTATCATATTTTTATTCTACATTTTAATTTTTTAATTTATTTCTTTTATATTTCAAATTAAAAAAAAATAATAAACTATTTTGGCAAAACTTAAAACTAACCCCTCATAATGTGTATCATATATGAATAAAAAATTAACACATTTACAAAATCCAATAACTATGAGCCTTGTGGAGTCACACATGTCTGATACCCCTACTTCAGCATGAAACTATAAATTGATTGTCTATATTTAATCACATAAATTTCTTAAATTCTTATATGTGATTACCGATTATTATAATTTAATAATATTTCAGTTTTTTTTATGCACTACAGTTGATTTATTTATTCATTAAATTAATAAATCTCAGTAAAAAGCGTTAAAATATATGCTTACAATATACTTACTAAATTGCAATGTTTTTGAATTGCGGTCAAAAATGTTTTTTCGAGATACTTTTCGGAGAATTTAAATATTTTCTTAATATCTTCATTATTCTCATAACGCGGATCATCAATGTGTCTAATAATTGCTCGGGTCACATAGAAAAAGAGACTCAACATTTCTGGTGAAGGTTCTGAAATATTGATCACATTCAATAACACCATATTGTATTCGTTATAATCTTTTGTTTTTATAAGATCAATAATTCTTTCTTCGGGACATTTGACCTGAATGCAAATTCTAATTTCAATCTTTATAATAATTTCAAATAATTTTTGAAAAATATTTTCAATAAATAAAATAGTAATATTTTTTGTCTGTGAGGAAAAGTCTCTGATTCATACATGCATTAAATCACACCATATTTCGGGTCGAAGCCGTCATCAATACAAGCCCTGATTTCCACAGGGGTTCTTTCACTAGCGGAATCCCCCACACCCTTCAATTGAGTGAACGTCTCCACACGACACGCAGGCACTATTACTATTTCGGCCAGACAACTTCTCTAACTAGACGACCCTACCCACTTTCATGTATAGGGTCGACTATGTCCGCACCCTGGGAACTCAAATACTCCATCGATGCGTTATCTATATATATTTTTATAGCCATCTAACTGTACTCCCCTTTCTATATGCTTTCAACCTATTTCATGCAAGAAACACTATAGAGGTCGCTCCTTGGAACCTGTTGTACAGATTATTGATGGACGTTGTAGTAACCCAATTAATTATTTTATATAAATTATATATAGTAAATTATATATAAAATTGTATATATATATATATATATATATAAAATTATATATATAAAACGAGGATCAATAAAAACAATCATTAATATTACGGATTACAACTATATTATATTACCTACTAAACATTTTCCTGTAGCATCGGTTCGTAAAGGAATTTTCTGCAAACCAATTTATCAATATTTCCTTGAAAATGCATCTCTTCATAATATCTATTTCCTCAAATTCTCGTTGTGCAACCAAATGATTCTCTGACGTTTCCATCGAAATTGTTACAACAGAAGATCGTTCCTTTGAAACCTTAGAACAATAAACACTAATCGAAATCGAGATTTATCCATGTCATTCTCTCTCTCGTATGTGATTTTTTTGTTATATATGTTTATTTATATTGTGTAAAATAAAAGTTTTATATTTATCTTTATTTTTTTGTTATGTTAAAGGAGTTAACTGAAACACGTTTTCAGTTAGCTCTTTTACAGACGTTATGTGCTGTACTTCAATTTTTTTCTGGTTTTATCCATCTTTAGTGTATATAATCACAAAGAGGTCACTCTCTGAGACCAGTTGTACAGCTTTATATAGCTTTTCCTCACACACTTACACTTTTCGACTATCATATCACATACTTTATTACCATTTTATTAGCCAATTCCTAGTAACTCTATATTTACACAATTTTACTTATATGTTTTACGTATAGAATCTATAAAGGTTGATGTTATTCACAAAACTATCGTTCGTAAAGTGAATCAAATCCCTTTTGTAGAACAGAAAACTCTACTAATAAAACACTACAACCCATCAATTAACATTCAGAATGGGTAAAATAAGGTTATTTCAATACTTAAAATTTTAATTGCTATTATTACCCAATAATACTTTAATAAAATAAATTTTTATTTAAATGTTTTTCATTTAAAGTTAATATACCTTTTAAAAATCGTTAAAACAATTTAATATTCATATACTAAATTTTAAAATATTGCTGAAGATGATGAATGTAAACATCGAAACATGTCCAATAATTGTATAAAAAAAGCTTTAATCAAATTATATTTTAAATATATATCATATAGGAAAAAAAAATTAACACATATATATATATATATATATATATAGAATCCATTTTGCTTCTTCCCTGGTGAATCAAACAGTCATTGTTTTAAGTTTAGACGCCAAGGTCCCCTGTGACTTCTAGAGCCCCACTCGTGAGACCCTTTGTCTTTCAGAAAGATTTTTGGTTTTAACTTTTATCAATGAAAAGTTTCTTATAAACCGTTTACACTGACGAATATGCTACTGCCAAGTACTACTAAGCAAGTACATTCCGAATACATGTGCGAAGTCACATGGTCCAAATGGAAAAACAAAAATGATCACCGATTGATACATGCGGCTCCACGCATTAATGATAGCCGGATTGTAAGTGCAAGAATATTTTAAAACACAAAATGATCAATAGTATCAACAACGCAGTCGGGATATGTTGAAAGAATTAAGGTAATTCATATTGAAATTTGGACAAAGGAGATTATCAAATTATCGTATTCACATAGATACTTTAATTAATAACCCGTAGACAAATAGAATTGTAAACAGTACTTGTCGTTCCGGGTTGCGATCTAGGTTATCTCACTATCTAGACTTGTGATAAGAACAAGTGACTTGGCATTACTCATGAATGGTTAATGTGAGAGGTGGTTGCAACATCAATATCCGAATTCATTTTTTAACACGAAACTTTATTTATATAACAACAATTCACATATTTAAAACAATTTTTCTGTTAATTTAATTATCCCGCCACAAATTAATCTATTAAATTCTTTTCGATTCAATTTTTAAAATCTTGCAAATTTATTAAATATGTTTCACATTAAACTAAAAATTCTTGCAAATTTATTAAATACATTTCACATTAAAACCAAAAATTTATTTTAAAATTTATTAAAATTGCTTAATACTTCTATTAAAATATATAAATTGTTATGACAATAAAAATATTTTTATTTATAAATAAATATTTAATATTTAATGGTTTTCTTATCATTTTTAATTTTAAGATATTTAATAGATACATTATAAAGATATTTTTTATTTTTAAATAGATATTTAATTTTTTATGATTTTCTTTTATTATATCATTTTTAATTTTTTTCAAAATATTTAAAAAACACATTAAAAAATATTTTATTTTTAAATACGTATTTGATTTTTTAATAGTTGTTCTATTGTATCATTTTTACTTTAAAAATATTTACCAAGCATATTAACATTATAATATTTTACCTTTTAAATTAAAAAAAATATTAAATTATTCTGGCGAGATACAAATTTAAATTAACCCTGTAAGGATGTGTGAATTATTATTATTATTATTATTATGGTTGTTAATTATTATTGAGATTATTATTATAAACATATTATTATCATTATTACTCAATCATGAAATTGAGTAACATGATTGAGAGTTTGATGATATAATGTATGCATGTAATAGTGTGCGGTGTCAATCATGTGATGCTAACCCAGCAGATCTCCCTAATCCAGTTATGCAACCGGATTGAGGTGTGCTGATATATAAGATATGTCAATTGAATGTTTAGTTCATTATTGTATTATTTAATATATCTTAGGAAAGCATCTTGTCTTTTAACATGGCGACCACGACCAGAGTACAAAATTTTATCAGACCACCAGAAACATTTCAGAGAAACGGAGACCTGGATAATTTTATTCTGGAATTAAAAAGATTCTTCGAGCTCACGCAACAGCCTCCAGAATTTCAGGAAACTCTGACAAAAGCATTCTTGTCAATCGAATTAGTAACCCAATATGAAGAAACCCAAAGCACAACTGAAGGATTTGAAGACCGACTCCGAAAAGCGTTTAAACCAAAAAAAATTTAGCAGTAGATCTGGAAGCTGCGTTACGTTTCCGTAAATCGGATGAGAATTGCTCACAATTCTTTGAAAAAATCGAAAAGTCAGTTGATAATATTCTCAGATTATTTATATACTGAGACTGGCAAAAATAAATGTTCGATCAAAATTGGCAATTTTCCGCTCCACCCCCTTTTTGATTGTGTTCTTGGACTCGTTTGCAGAGATGACTGGCAGTCTCTCCTATGTATGTGGCATTGTACCCATTACATGTGTATTGATAAACAATGTCCGAACACAATCTTAAAGGAGTATGTGATTTATTGCAAAACATGTTGAGGTAATATTTTAAAATTTATAAATAAAAATATAAAAAATTTAAATTAATAAAATTAATTAATAATATAGAAGGTCAGTTTGACCTTAATTATAATTTTAATTTTTTATAATAATATAGAAGGTCATTATAATTTGGATAATTATTTTTTAGATAAACATCCGTCATCCAGTTAATTTACTAGATCAAATATTGATCTATAATAATATAGAAGGTCTTAATTATAATTTTAAACTTTTTTTGGATAAACATCCGTCATCCAGATATATATATATAAAGATCGAAAAAAATGAATAGATGTTAATAAAATAAAATAAAACTGAAAAGTTTTTGACAAATATTTTAAAACATTGAAATAATTTCTTAAAAAAAGTAATTTTTTTTGAAAAAGATTTTTAAATTTATCATATCAATTATATATGTAAATATATATAGATATATAAACGTGCTGGAAAGTGCGTTCTAAACTTTTCAAATACAGTTATTCGAGTTGTCGCTAAAGACTCTCGAAGTTTAAATATAAAATCAGCCAGGGGAAAAATAAACTCTGTTCTTTCAACATCTTTAGCTTATTAAAAATTGTAATAAATTGTACATACAAAATAAATTTTATAAATAAAACCAGACTTTTCTTCTTGAATATAATAAAACACAACTAACACTCAACAAACATATTCTCAACTTTAAATGATTGAGAAATAATTTTTAAATTTAAAATGTTATCTGTTGATTTCAAGATAGAATTCTTGAGGTGTTTAAAACCCTCGGAGTAAGGTAAGCTTAGAGTATACCCATGTGTAAAGCAGTTTTCAATGTTTAAACTATTAATTTTTTCATTTTTGATTTTTTCTTTTTCGATTATTTTATCTACACATTCTCACAAGTGAGTCTGTCTATGATGGACTTAGAGTAACCGTTATTATTCAATAACTTGCTCAATGTATCAATACTTTTAATAGATTTTGAAAACGTGGAAGAAAGAGACCAAGAGCGGTATAACAAACTTTTGATCATATTCCTTTTATATTTAAACTCACAAAAACTGTTTATGGAGGTGTA
>MQRK01233013.1:13143-24332 GCA_001938485.1 Girardia tigrina | reverse complement strand
TGTTAATATATGTAAAATTTTAAATTGTAATAAATGTTATTTTTCTGTTGTATATTCATTTTTTGAACTTTATGTCATTTTGTTCTCAAATAGCTGCCGCACCCTGTATATATATATATCAAATGTTCAAACGGAAACTTTCATAGGAAATTAATTTGGCTCGAATATTCAACAAAAAGACTTATATCCAAATTAAGGACGACAATAAATAGTGGAAGATCTATTGATAATTATCCCGAAGACAATCTGAATGGTGTTGTTAATAAAAGTATATGAAGCCATATTGTATAAACGATGTTTATAATTTGATAATGAAATTGAGCGAAAGTGTAAATAAAGACACATTGGAAACAACCGTTTGATTAAGACCGCTCTCTTCGAGTCGCGTCCGGATTGAGAATTTATTATCGTCCAGTCCGACGACGTTGACACGCACCTCAAATGATAGAGAGATAATTGAGCGATCGAGCGTCACAGACTATCGAGTGTTACCTTTAGGCCGCTTCTCTTGTGATCGTCGATCAGCTGGTGTTCACTTTTCTTAATTTGGCACGTGTTGTAGTAAAGGATCTCTCTCAGATTTTGCATAGTCCCCATAACGTCGGTGACAAGTAGATTAGTGCGTTAAAATTAGAGATAGGTCAAATAAAATTATATTGGTTAAAGAATTAAAAAATCTTTTTGATGTTTTAAATTATACTTAATTATTCAGAATGAGAATTAGTGCATTTAAACAACGTTTTGTGGAAAATAATTTTCAAAAGAATTTTTTAAATTACTTTATTAGATACTTAAATAAAAAATCGTTCTGTCATAAAAGAAAAAAAATATTATAACAATTCATGAACACTAATATAAATTAATTCATAAATGAATTACAAAATAAATTCAACTGTCTTAATTGGAAAAACAAGTTTTATAAATATAATCGTATTTGCCTAATCCGGATATTCGCGAAATACGGATGATTTTTCTGATCCCCCAAAAATATATATGTATAGTCAAATTTTAATTTAATTTTCTTGGTACCCACGAATCCGGATTGCGCAATTTCGACTGTAAATACAATTTATATCTTGTATAAATCAATAAAATATTTTTACGTATCAAATAAACATTTGTATAATAAAATGTAATTTTTTAGAAAGGGATAACAACTGATATTAAAAAAATCATTATGATAATTTGTTAACAATAAAAAATTTATGGTTTAATGAGATTTTAATTATAAAAGTTACATCATAAAATATTTTTATGATTACGCAAATAGAGTTTCAAGAGTTTAGATATCGAAGAATAAAAGCAATTTTTCAATCAAAACAATTTGTTTCTTAGGTTCCAAAATTTTAGCATATTAATTGGGAGCTACATATTATCCACACATATAAGGAAAATTAGTTATATTAATATATATATATATATACTGACCGTCAAATTTATTCGTACACTTCCTTTTTCATATAAAAATCGTTTATCCGAAGTATGTATAAATAAATTAATACATACTTATAAATGTATTTTATATTTATATACAAATTGTAACTTATTTAATTTTTTTAAATACCATGTCAACTATTGTAAAAATGTTACATTGAAAAACGCCAAATTTTTTAATACAGTGATTTATTTTTATGAACAGGTTAACAATTAAACAAATCTTTGTGTTTTTTAAAGACTGTGCACGAACGACTTCTGAAATATTTATACAAATCTAGAATTGTCCCACGTTGATACTTATTAAGATGATTTACACAAAAAGTGATTTTTTGCACTAAATTATCTTTACATTGAAATTGCTTTCCGTCGTAAACCAAATCAGATAGCCTTTTCCAGCAATCCTCAACAATATTAAGGTCTGGACACTTTGAAGGCCACTCAATGATACGTATTCCTGTTCTTTTCATGTATTCTTTAACTTTTATACTTCTGTGCACAGGGATAATCGTCTTCCTGGAAGTACAAATCTTTCATATAATTTAATCTTATTATCGGAACAACATTTTCTGATAATAGCATGATATATCTATCGGAATTTAAAATTCCGTTGATCACCTTGAAGGACAACAGGCCGTTTGGCATTGTCATCATCCAAACCATAACACCGCCACCTTTACATTGTCATTTTATGTGATATTCTTTAGATGATTACAATTATAAGATTACAATTATATTATAAGATCTCCAGTCGTCTGCACCATCTAATGAAAATCGTTTCTCGTCTGAAAATATTGTTTTATCCCAATTATGATTGATGGATATCCATGATTCTATGCATTAGACGCGTTTCTGCTTCTGAATTTTTGTCAAATCAATTTGGGATGATATCCGTTTGTATTTGAAACCGCATTTTTGTAACTTTCTTTGTACTGTTCTTTGTGATGCTGTAATTTAACATCCACTCATTAATTTGAGAGTATTTATCTTTTTACCTTTCTCGTGAAAAACAGAAATTGCTCTTTTCATTCGTAGCATAACATCTTTATCAATTTTTGGCGTCGGCCCTGTCTTCATATTTATACACTTTACTGGATATTTGCACAAGTTTACTGCTGAACTTCGGGAAACACCCAATCTTTTGGCTATTTCTAAGTATCTTAAGCCAACATATTTCCAGGTAACAGCCAATTTACTTATTGCCATTTCGTGCATGTAAACTCTATTATACATTGTAGTGTTCACTGAATCGTATCAGCAGCAGCAACCAATTAAGAGTTTTTTAGGTGATATTTAATTTAATTTTTTGATTTTTAATTTTGAAAAGAATTCTTAATTGGATTTGCGACCCCTGAAATTTTTAAAATTGGAAAAATTCAGACGTGCATTAAAAAATTTTAATACAATGAACAATTAAAAAATTATAATGATCGAAAAAACTGTAAATAAATTAATTTTTGTATTGTTTTAATAAATAAAAAAATTATGATCGCGAAAAAATTTTTAAATGTTATAAAATATATTTATTTAACGTTCATAATTCTCTCTTCCTGGTTACATTAGCAATATCGATTAACGACAATTAACTTATTTTGACGCGTCTCTCGCTCTATATAAATAAACATAATTTTTGACAAAAAATGTCAGATGAAGAACCGAGATCGATCGATTATTCGAGTGAAGAATCGACTAAACGCTCGAGTCAAATCGATGGGTCAAAATGACCCGTTTCCTAAACGACCGCGAATGAATGCTGCTGTTTCAACAAGCGCGATTTTAAAACAAGTCGAGATGGACAACTCTCAGTTCTCCGAAATCTTGGAGGGGTCGATAAATTGTTTTCTCACCGAGAAATCATCGAAGACGACATCAAGTCGCTTCAAGAGAGTATTATCATAAATAATATTTATTCAAATCATACCAATGAGAATTCCATCATAAATTGTCACATCTCTCTTCCGATTCTCCATCAACCGACGTTTCCATTCGCCGCGAATTCCGTGAAAATGTTGTCGTATTTAACGAACGGCGGTCCGATAGTCGGGATGGAATTGTTGTCCGATTGTTGCTCGTCGTCATCGATCGCTTCTTCCTCGATCAATAGCGCCAACAATTCCAATAACAATCGGAATATAATCACCGCCGGATTGAATTCAAAATATTAGACGTCGAAAAAGCGAAAAGCCGAAGAACTATCGCGATTATCGTCCTTCCCGGTGAATTGCTATAAGAATATCGGAGCGGTGGATTTGTCGTCGAGCTTCTCGGGGCCACTACAAATCGCTCTGATCAACACCGGTAACCACAGCAACATCAACAATCAGAATCCCGTGAAATTCGTGTCCAATAACAACAACTCGATAACGCCGCCAATAATCATTCGCTCATTCAAAATTCGTCGAATAACGATCGGGAATTAAGTGTAAAATGTGTTAAACTAATGAATAATGTCAGGAATTAAACAATGCTATAAAAGTTTTTGAAAGAAGGTTATATTAAATATGTAAAAATTAACATTCTTATATAATTATATATGTAACGTTTGAAAAAATAAAATTACTAAAAAAAGATCAATTAAATTGCTAATAATAAAAATAATAATAATAATAATATTATAATAATATAATATAATAATAATAATAATATGCTAATAATAATATTATAATAATATAATATAATATTAATAATAATATGCTAATAATAATAATAATCTTTCGGTCATTCAATATTCGTTGAATAACAATAAATATTATATTATTTAAACAAATTAAATAAATTATTATTTGTATAAACGTTTCGTAAAAGACGGTCAGTATATATTATATATATATATATATATATATATATATATCCATAGAATTCAGAAACCTGTTTTTGAAGGCTTTCTACTCATTTTTTTTCTTCAAACTTTGCGCACTTACTCTTTCTCGATGACAACACCCAGCATATGAACCTAAAAAAAATTTTTACATTTGTCGTTAATCCATTCATGCACTTCACTAATTAGATGACGAGACATTTGGCTACCTAAGAGAGTCATAGTTACTCACGTCATTTACTAGCGCTTAATCGAATTTCTTCACGTTGACATTCATGTCACTGGGCAGAAATCGCAATGCTTTGTTTTGATTTAGAAATTCCACCGCTGACCCCTCCTGATCAATTGAAAGAACTTTCTTCCGCAGCCATCCTTTCATACAACGGCTTATAATTTAATTCTGTTAACATCTTCAAGTATGATTAAATATAAACGTTGCCTCCCCCGCCAGATTTATCAGATAAATAACATGTTACAAAAATTGTTTGGACAAAAGGTGTTTTGTGCCGACATCCTGTCAAAGTAGCAAAATACCCTGTTCTAGATTCTATTCAACCTACCTTAACCAATGTCCAACCTTTGGAAGCCCAATTGTTATCCAAACCTCATAATAACCGGTAATTTGAAGTAATTCCTCCTCATGACAACCAAATCTTGCTGATTATCAAATGTAACTCAAATTTTCGGTGCGATGCGTCTTGTACCCGCTATTGCCTCCAGCACAGACAACCTCTTCTCTAAAAGGTGGACATTGACGAGCCTTTTCGTCGTACACCGCGGAACAAGATTATGCCATGATTCTAACCTCGAGATCAATTATCCATCTAAGCTAAACCTCAGATCGCGCATTATCCCTTTGCTAAACAATTTGATAAATTTGTATATAATTAGTGTTATTTATTTGATTTAATTATTTTGTTTCTTCCCTTTATGCATTCATTCTTTCTTGTCTTAGTTTATATATTCTTATTTTCTTTCATCTCTAGATTTTTCCTTATTTTATTTAAACTATTATATTCCTATATATTTGAAATAAATTTGTGAAGACACTAAGTGACACACTCCTATCCAACTTAAGAAAATAAGAGTAGGTTTATTTTTCATTTAAACTCTGTTGTAAAATAAAATTGTAAATTGAAAATAAATATTTTGATTAATATTACTTTGTTTTTACTTTTTTGACACAAAATTTGTAATTATCACCTAGATGTGTGCAAGTTTTAAAATTTTCTAAATGTTTAAACGGTCTTCATTTAGCATTATAAAAGTGTAAACGATCTGCAACTTCATAGCGATATTTCACGACTAAGCTATATTTTCTTCAAAGTTCATTCATTTCGATAATTCTATGGATTATAAATTTATTGTGTAAATGTTTTATGAAATTCTTAAACAAACAATTTTGCTCGAGCAGTTGATGCAAAATAATGGTAAAGTCGCAACAAGCCCATCGTTTTTACATATCTGTTTCTTTATTTCACAACTTTTGAAATATAATCACTCGTTTATAAATCGTTAAACGTTTAAACGGTCATTTACACGCTAAATGTACCTACATCTATTATCACCTCGATACCCCAACATGTTCATGATAAATAGTTATGTCAGCTTTATTTGCATTTTAAATTATAACATAAGATATTTAAAATATTTAAAAAATAAAATCTTGATACAATTTTGATAAAGTTAATAATCTAAAATTTATATGTAAAACATTGATTAAAAAATGGTTTACTTTAAATAAAATCATTTTAAAATTAAATGAATTTTTAGATGAAATTATTAAAAAAAATACAAAAGTTGCATTTTTAAAATAAAATCTAAAAATAATTTAAGATGAAAATTTGGCCGAATTATTGTTTTTCAACGATAAATTTACAAAATTTTGTCAATTTAGCTATATGTAAAGTTAAAAAAATGCTTTAATGAAAATTGTACTATATTAAAATTTACAAATTGAGATAATAATAAATGGATGGGAAACCATATTGGTGTTGTTAAAGCATATTAACGATCAATGAGCTATTGGTCATTTTTTAATTAATTAATCCAATAATTAAATATAAAATTTTGAATAGTTTTTTTTTCGAAAAAAATAAAAATAATTTTGACAAATTCATATTTTAATTTATTTATAAATGTTACGAGTTTTGATAACATTATTTCATTGTTTATTCATAATCCGTTTTGTTTTAATTAGTTCGCAATTGCGACCATTTAAAAGGTACAGGGAGCATCCCATCTCTTTAAATGCTACAGTGGCTTGCAGTTAACTACAAATATATGCCAAAGTTATTTTGACATTATTCACAATTAATTTCATTTTTCTAAGTTATTATGTATGAAAAAGAAGTAAGAAGTTTATTTAATATTTTTTATTATATAAAATTACATATTTTTAATATAATCCCATTAATTTAATCAGTCATCAAAAATGTCTGCTTCATCAAAGCAGTCGGCAAAGAATTTTTTTCATATGGCGATAGTAATTTATTATCTCTTTGTATTCATTTTTGGCAGCTTTGAAATGGTATTCATAAGAACACGAGCATTATCTTGTATAAGATAGTGCTTCGTTCAGGTAAACTGTTCGACAGCTCGGTTATAAAATCCTGATATTCTTTGCGCGTCTAGATTTTATGTCTTATATGATTTATTTTTTATTTTGGTCATGAAAAATAGTTAAATGTTTTATTTTTTAAAATTATTCACAAAAAGCTCTTGTTTAAAAAACGTGTCCAGTTTAAATTTGTCATAAGTTATTGAATATTAGGTATTTTTTCATTATTTTTGGGAATTCTGAATTCAAACCTAATAATGAGTAAGTTAATTTTCATTTTCGGTGATGAAAATAATAATTTAAGTATATTTAGAATTTTCATTACTGATTTTAACGTGATTATAACTGACGTTTTAACGTGGCACTATATATTATTAAAGCTAAAAATATATTTTTTAATTTATTTTGACTAGATTGAAAGAAGAAAAACATGATTGCAAAATAAATACTAGCACATTATTAAGAACACTAATTGAATTTTCACCTCATTTATTTGTTTGACAACCTGAATTGCCACTAGGACATATCTCCACAAAACTTGCGTAGCTAGTCATCGTTCTTGATTGATAAATTATTTTATTAATATTCTTAACCGTCTTATTATTCAAAGATATTTTAATTAAAATTCAATTTACAAATTGATTATAAAGGTAAATAATACTTTAAATTAAAAATAACATTTATGGAGAGGAAAATTAAACGTTTGACCGAACATTTTGCGAACTTCGGAAATAATAGATATTATGTAAATTAATTAAATAAATAATAAATACGTTATTTAAAATTAAGAAATTTGAACAGTTAAATAAAATTTTTTAAATAATTTAGTTAGTAAAGTAAAAAGTTAATTAATATAATGGTATTTTTTATTGAATTACACAATTGTTACGTACGAAGGGTCAAATAGTTATTTGCCGATTGTAGTAACAAAGGAGAACTATAATAAGATAATTTTCCACTCAAATCAACTCAAAGATTAAGGGGTATTTTATCAATTATAAACTTCAATCAATGAAACGAGAATAACACAAGACTTTATAAAATATTTTATTGAAATATTTATAAAGATTTACACAATACAATTTTTTATAATATCCCTTTGTTATTTGAAATGATTCAATTTTCGTTGAATTTTTCCCCAATCGAAAATTTTAATTCCATTTGAGATTTGTTTGATTACATTAGCTTGAAAGTCAATTCATACCTTTTTATCAGAGCTTAATAATTGTTGTTTACATGTTATTGAGTCAAGACCTTCGATATTTACTACAGTTACGTATACATCAATTCTTTTAGTTATCTCAGACAAATTTAATTCTTAGGTACTTCGGTCACTTACGTAACTCACGGTACTGTCATTATCCAGAATGGCGTTAACCTTTACCTCTTCCATAGCGACTGCTATCATTGGTATCGTTCTCAAAGTGATATATTTCTTTGGATTTATTCCTTTTTTTGAAAGGTTATTGCATTCGTCAATTTGGATCCTCGTTTTGCTTTTTCCAGTTGATGTCTTGGAGACTCATGGAATGTTCTCATTGTGCATCAACCAACGGTGTTTCCGATAACACCCACTTTTTTTCAAAAACGTGATTTTTTACAATTACTAATAATATGACCTGTCTGAAAACAATTGAAACATAATTTATTTTTTGTCTCGAATTCTCGACCTGTTCCAACAGTCAACTCCTTGAAAACATTACACTGGTTCAAAAAATTCGTTTCTTTGCAGGTAAAAATTACACAATCTTTTGGATTTATAAATTTTCATTTGATGATCCTTCAGACATTCCTTTTTCATTGTTATCAAAATACGTAGGACACTACAATATTATTTCTGTTATTTATAATATATAATAAAAACGAGCTGACTTATTGTAGATAATGAGTAGGCTCGCTTTTAAATAATAAATAAAAAATATTAGTGATATTTTATAATAAAATTATTGTTCCAGATTGATTAAATATATCTGGATATATAAATATTTTAATATTTAAAAAGTGAAAAAATATATATTGTATAGTTTATTATATAATGTTTTTTTGTAAAAAATTCTGTGAAAAATATTTTTTGCTTGCTTGTAAAATTTGTTATCTGGAAACTTATTCATTAGCTAACTTACCCATTCAATCATAATGAAATCGAACTGCATTCACAAATCGATTACTGATTGTATATCTGAATGAATCAACTTACATTTTCTCAGACGATATTGGAAATAGCGAGAGTAGTGTTAATGTAGGTGATTCGGTCAAATGTCGAAATAAATTATGGTTTTGTAATCGATATTCAGGAATAAACTTAGTTTAAATAGTGTAAATAGTATTGCAGTAATTATTATAAAATAGCAATGGTTTGACAGTTGTTATCGTTATTACGGAAACGAGCTAATGAGTCAAAGATCTTCACTAACTCGCCTACGCAATCTCGTGATTAATACAATAACTAAAATAAAGTATTGAAGGAAACTATAAAAATTATAATTAAATTTACAACCGTTGATAATAACAGATAAAAAAATTGTCAAGATAGTTAATGGATCATAAAGGGGATAAATCACAAAAAAATAGAGAAACAAAAATACCACTGATTTTTAATGCGAAAGGAAAGATAATATTTACTTCTGAGTTTCGAGATGTCCTGAATAGCTTTCGATAAGGTATGATGAGAGTTCGAGATAGTATGGATGGATTTTATTGATATATTTCGATACCGCGTCTGGAAAGGATTAATTTTACTGATCTGTTTTCGTATTACGTCAGGGGAAGATTTGATTTCACTTGAATGTTTCCGTATATCAGAAATGTCTGGAAGAATTAATTAATTCACCGACGTTTGATCAAAAACGGAAATAATTTGCTTTCTTTGCAAAAACTGCAAATTCTAACAATAATCGCCGTATCTGCTTAAATTAAAATTGAAATTTTAATTGTGATCGTTTTATCGATCAATATTTCAAATTTTCAATTTCAATTCGTATTTTGCTAATGACGATATTCCAAATCATAATTATTGTCATAAGCCAAAAAAATAAAAGTAGATTTAGGAAATTTTTCTCTCTTTTTTACAAATGGGGTTTTTTTCTAAACAATGCGACATTCCACCACACATCAAGGTGGGAGTTTTGTCGGCGAAAAAGACATAAACAAACACAAAAAAATAAATTCAAAAAAACGATACACAAAAAACACACGTACACGCTCATCACCCAGGCGACCTGGAGCGTCGGTCAAAAGCCAAATAATTTTTCTTTAATAATAAAAATGACAAAAAAATAACAAAAACAATAAAAAATTGGAAACAATGAATAAAAAAAATAAGAAAGGTGGATAATACACTACAATCGTGACGACGATGCAGATCGGTGTTAAAATGTATATAGGTTAGGAGAAATCCAACATTGGCCGTCAACAGTTGTTGTGATATGTATAAATAATTTCATATCATCCTCAATAGTCACCGGGCAAACCCCGTTGTGAGTTGTGAACCAGAAGCTGGCTCAAGTTTCAGAAGTATTTAGAGATGTTGAGTCGAGAGTCACATCTCACATCAAGATCTTGGAATCTCGAGACTGTCGAGATCCAATACTATCGAATGTAAATAATAATGATCACAAATTGAATTTAGGTGGTTCCCGATAATCTGCGGGCTCAGAGTACCATAACTGAAATTCTGATTCTTCATGTTGTCGGAAACCAATTTGTCGACCTTTAAACTGTTGTGAACTAAAAATATATATAAATATATTATAAATACATATTATAATATTATTGGAATTAATCTTCAATCCAGGACATTCTTTCCTTTTATTGCGGCACGGGGAAGAGATGACTGAAGATAATTTAGTAAGTAACAAACCGCCAACCTGTTAAGTAATTATGGGAAAACTGATGAAAAGGGGTTTTAATCAATATAATTTTAATTCGATAGGCATGTGGTTTTCATTAGCCAGATGACAGCGGCACTTAAAGTCACCGATGGAGCACTTATGGTTGTAGATTGCGTCTCGGGTGTATGTGCCCAGATTGAGAATGAGTTGTATCAGGAGTTTGTCGACAGGATTAAGCCAGATTTATTCATGAACAAAATCGATAATAATAATATGACTTTCGTGAGAACTGTGGTGTTTGATTATAAAAATTTGGGCAGTGAATATATGACTAGAGTTTGCGCCGTGAAACTCTATTCTCCATCAACGATCACAGAAGACATGATTGGGGATTCTCCGTTACATCTTCAAAAGAATTGATCGGTGGATTTCTATCGGAATTGAAGAGCAAGTAAAAACAATACAACAGGAGGCCGGGTTATCCTCCTCAACGAGCAGTTTCAACAATGAAAGAATTCAATGTCGGTCAGAAATGCAAACAAATGGA
>MQRK01233005.1:13810-29608 GCA_001938485.1 Girardia tigrina | reverse complement strand
CATATCGAGTTTACTGACGAATCCAAGTTTCTTTAAATGACTTCCAACACTTGATTTTGATATTTCCAGAGTCTCTGCAACTTCTCTTGTCGTCATAAGTGGATTAGATTTGATCAGTGTTGTTATTTTGTCGCCATCAACTTCAACTGATCGACCGGAGCGTGGTTCATCTTTCAAATGAAATTTTTAAGAACGAAATTTAGAAAACCAGTATTGACACTGTTGAAGTTTTAAGGAGTCACTACCATATACAAAACATATCTTCTTATGAGCTTGCACAGCGGTTTTCCCTTTGGGAAAATAATGCAACAAAACATGACGAATATGCTCATTTTGATTTTCCATTTCGAATTGACGATAAATAAATAAATTAAAACAAAATCAATTAATATTTTGTATAAACATAGTCTGAAAATTAAGGTATCAGAATATATAATTGAATTTAAATTTTATCATATCTTTTTATATTTTCAAGTTTTTTATTAGGAAGTACTCAAAAACGCAATGACTTTTTGGCCAACCCAATAATATTTAGATTTTAAATATTTAAAATATATTGCAATAATTTCATTAGTAATACTTGGCAATTGTGATGTTTTGTCCTAGAACCACGTAAATCATGTAAAATAAATATAAGTTTACCAGAAAAAAATTGAGTAAATCGGTATTAAAAGTTTTATAGTTTCATTAGGTAAGAAATATACATATCCTTTTTGAGAAAGTCCATGTTCTTATTCTCCTTCCCATTCTAAGCCATTTCTTGTCATTGTTAAGTGACAAATACATGCTATCTTTTATCCTAATTCTCTTCGTCAAAATCTTTTTTTTGCTATTTTAATAGCATTAATTTCTTCCTCCATTTTGATAATTGTTATCTTAATTTTTTACTCCGTTTTTAAAACATAAAAAATCTGGCACCGTTATTTGTAATATTAACTACTGATTTACTTTTTTACCATCGGCTCTACCCAATAACGACAACAACGAATATTCTCATTAATTGAAGATTACTCTCACAGTTTGACAAAACGCATTCCATAGGGAATTCAAAGAGTCTCTGGAGAGAATTGAAAAAGTCTATTCAAGCTTTTTTAAAAAAATCTTTTAAAAATTAGAGTATCTTAATTATCCTCTATTGTGATAAATAGAATCTAAATATATAGAATAATCTTTTTAACTACAAAAAAGTAAGGGAGAGAGAACTAATTAACATCATAAGATGAATGACCAGTTATTCAAGAGAACGTTATTGTGACAATAAATCTGTTTCTTGTATATATGATTTAAGGAAAATCTACTTCAAGAGAATTAAAGGATGGATTTGGTTCAAACGACAAATACATTTTTAAAAGAGTTATATTATAAATCATTGACGGAAATTATGTTACATAAATCAGAAATTTCATTTTAAAAAAAATGGACCTCGTCCTTGCAAATTGGTTCGTCCAGGAAGCAATAGAAACATTTCTTCCATCCATTCATCTGACTCCAGTGCCATCCACATGCCAAAGTGTCATTTTATGAATAAAAATCCAAATTTAAATTCTTGAATTCATAAGAAGATAATTTTTAATACAGAACTGACCACAAAAGACAACACTTTATAATGGAATTATGTTCAAATCATTTTTCAATAAATAATATGAAGTTACCAATAAAATTGGATCTGAGACAATTGATCCTTTAACCTAGTTGTAGTGAATTATAAAAGGGTTATTATTAAGATCAAAATAATATATCGTTAAGGTTAAGATCACTGTTATCGAACTCCTTGATTTGATCAAAAAAATCATTTTTCATAATTATTTAAATTTTCTGAAAAACGAGATGACTAAAAAATTTTAAAAAGTGATAAGAAAAGTTAACGGTCTTTGTCTTTTACCTTTGAAATCACAGATCCTGATTTAAATATGTTTCTATGACGCATGACGGATAACAAGTACACAAACAAACAGATAGATCACAACATTATGTTCACATAAGACAAATTATGTACACAAACATGGGTTAAAAGGATTGAACGAAAGCATTGAACAGCACAAATAAATCATCAAAATAAATAATATATTCTGAAGGATTAAAAGCATTTAAGAAGAGTATTTGCAAGAATACATGTAGTTTAAAAGTGGTTTCAACGATATTTAAAGTTCAAAGATTGCATTCAAATAAATCGAAAACAACTTATGGATTGCAAGCTAATCTAGTTTATAAATTTAATTGTCACGGGTGTAAAAAACTCGTATATTGAAGATACAAATTGTCATTTCTGTAAGTAGGGTTTATGCCACTTTCATTATCAATAGATTCAAAGCTCATAACTCAACACTAAAATTTTATTTAATATCACAACTAGAGATTTTCAAACAAATTTTCGTTAATTAAAATTTTCATAAGTTTTATTCTACAGGGTGGGCCAAAAGTAGGGTTACATTATCTGTTTCGCCTTCACTATCACGTTTAGATATAAATTATACTCATGTCTTAAAAACGTAATACATTTTATAAATTTGGTTTTTATTTACAGGAACCCTGAACTGTGAACAATGGCAAATAATTACAATACAGAGCAAAGAAAGTGGATATTAAAGCAGTATTGGAAATTGGAAAATGCCGAGCATGTGCGCACAGCTGTATTTATCCTGTATTTTTAAATTTTATCATTTTAACTTTTTTTGAAATTTTATTTAATCAAGCTTTTTATTACTTTTTAAAATAAAATATATTACACATAAAATTAATTTATTCCATTTCTAATAAAATCTATATAATTTATAAAAACATTTTCAACTTAAAAAATAATTTATTATATTCCATAACATAGTTTTGAACTTTTTTTATTATTTTTAAAATGCATTTATAAAGTTATATTACCAATAAAATACATTTATTTCATCTAAATAAAATGCAATGAATCTGTAAAATTTAAAAAATATTTATTAATAAATCCATACAATTTTTAGAATTTTTTATTTAATCCAACTCTTTATTATACATTTTTAAAATATATTCTAAGCACAGTAAAATTAATTTTTCAATTTATATAAACATCTAATTTTAAAATTAATTTGTAAAAAAACTATTAAAATTTCTTTAAAATACTTTTGTAGTAGTTTGATATTATAAATTTATGAATAACTTTTATTTATTTTATTATTTCTATTAAAGTTTTTATTTTAAAAATTTCTACTGAATTTATCAACTTTTAGATTTTTAGATTTTAAACTCCATAATGTCTTTTTTTTTGTCTTACATAATTATTTACTTTTTGCAAAATTTTAAATTATTCAGTAAATCGAAAATTTTAACTAACTCCTTATAATCTCCAAACCCGGTTTAGTGAACATTCATAATCGAGTCGATCGAGTAAGGTTCTTGAATAGAATTGAACCTCTTCTGTTTTACAGAAGAGTTGTATTTCTGTAAATCATTATTGATAAAACACTACAACCCATTAATTAATATTTAAAATGGGCAAAGTATAACCGTTTAATTTCTTTAAATCTTTAATTAAATAAATAAAAATTTTCACATTATTTCCAATGAAATCTTGAAAAAAATAAAATCTAAGACATATTTTAAAATCTTCCATTTAGAACAAAAACATTGAAATTAACATTTAAATATTTTACATATTGAATTATACTTGCTGATGATGAAGTTTGAAAATATGAAAGATATTCAATAATCAATTTTTATTGATTGTATTGGATTATGAGATCTGTGAGAAGAGTAATTTTAAAGTATTGGGTTGGCAACTAAGTAATTGCGGATTTTTTTAGAAAATCAAAAACAATTTTTTAATGGAACTAAATAACTTTATTCTGTAATGTATTGCTCATTTTGATCAATGACCCTTTGCCATCTTTTAGGCAGCATCATAATCCCATGTTCATAAAACTTCTGGTTTTTATTAGCAAAAAACTGAATCAGGTACGATTTGACATCATCATCTTTATTGAATTATTTACCATTCAATGAGTTTTGTAAAGATCGAAACAAAAAGTGATCAGATGATGCAAGGTTAGGACTATATGGTGGATGTGGTAAAACAATCCAACCAAGCTCTAATAATTTTTGCCAAGTGTCCAAATATGTGTGTGGCCTGGCATTGTCATGATGGAATACACTTTCTTCGATTTGTCAATTTGGGCCGCTTCTCTTCAACTGCATTGTTTAATTTCATTAGTTTTTCAATGTAGACATCAGAATTGATCGATAGGTTTTGTGGTAAGAGTTCAAAGTAGATAATTTCTTTGTAATCCCACCAAACGTATAGCAAAACCTTCTTTTGATGAATACAGCATTTGATGTTGTTTGAGTTGGTTCACCTGGCCTGCTCCACGATCTTTTCCGCTTGATATTGTTGTAAACAATCCATTTTTCATCGCAAGTTATCTGTCGTTTAAAAAATGGATCAATTTCATTACGTTTCTTTAGCAAATCGCAGCTGTTAATGCGTTGCGTTAAATGCGTTTCTTTCAGTTCGCGAGGAACCCATGTATCGAGTTTTTGAACATAGCCAAGTTGGTTTAAGTGATTTTCAATGCATGCATGCGATACATGAAGCTTCTCTGCGATCTCACGTGTTGTACTGTGACGATCCGAATCGATTATTGCTTTGATTAGGACGTCATCTACTTCAACTGGAAGACCAGGGCGTTTTTCATCTTTGAGTGAAAAATCACCAGAACGAAATTTGGCAAACCAATTTTGGCACTGTCGTTCTTTTAAGACTTCGTCACCATAAAGAGCACATAACTTTTCATGAGCTTGCGATGCGTTTATCCCTTTGCGGAAATAAAAAAGCAAAATGTGACGAAAATGTTCCCTTTGATTTTCTATTTTTCAACGAAGGCCAAACGAAAACTACACAACCGATAAAAAAACTGTTTTTACTGATTGACAGCTGAATTGCCAACTATTAAATAACAAAGTGTGTTTTACATTTGTACTACGTCTAAAAACCTAAAAATTCAACTGAAGACATCTATGAGTGAAATCCGCAATTACTTAGTTGCCAACCCAATAGTATTCTCAGATATATGGAGAAAGAAGTACCATTGCACCTGAACTAATAATTAAGAAATATTTCCTGTTCTTGGATGTGATAAGAAAAAATAAACACCTGAGCTTTTGTTTCTATGGCTTATGTGATCAGACTTTAGAGCAAATTTGATGTTGTTTCTCCAGAAAACAAGAATTTCGCTTTCCTCATGTAATATATGGAATTTATAAGATTAATGGGGCCAGATGCCTTGATAGAACCAATAATAGTAATAAAATATGGCATAGACTTTCACGAAATGATTTTAGTCACCCAACTCAAATTGTGATTGGCTTTAGAAATTTAAAAGTAGAATAAGGCTTGACTAAAAAATATGTTTGAGATAGCGTCATTTTATTTAATTATTTTATTAAAATAATAATTTAATTTTACAAATTAAAAATCTTAAAAATACACATAATTTGACTAAAGATTAATTTTAATCAAACTAAATTCATGCTCACCAAAGTAGTTTTCGAATTTGAAAGACTGATATTGAATGAATTGGACTGAGAGATGCTGGCGGTTTGATGCTCGACTGGTTTGTCTGAAAAATTATCATTTGAATCACTTTTCCCAATCGGTTGTTTGTGGGCCCTTGGTCTATTACGTGGATTTATGGACGTTGATATGGTCCTGGACTGGTTGACGACTGACTTGGAGCGACTTGCTGAGTTACTGGTGACTGAGGTTTTAGGGGCGTCGCCGTCTCTTGGCAAAGTTACTGATTGATTAGGTTTACTATAAAATACAAAATGAATGAAATTATTAAAATCCTGAAAACAGCTTCAAAACTTTAACAAAGAAAAATTTCTTTTTAAATAAGCGACTATCACACATTTTTTAATATAAATTATATTGTGAGGAATATTTTAAATTGTATGAATGTGTGAATGTATGATTGTAGTATGTTTATTTGAGTATGTTGAAATTATAATGGTGATTCTCCAACCACAATGGAAATTGGCATTTTTTGTATATTTATAATGATTGCCTATTCGAACATAATTAAAATAATAATTTGGTAAGTTTATATTTTTTAAATTAACAATTAAAATTAAGTGTCATATTTTTTTAAAAAACAAAAAGAAAAGCATTCAAATATATTTACAGGGTTTAACATTGTATTTTGAATGATTAAAATAAAATGATTTTAATTAAAAATCACGAAATTTATCATTCAATTTTGATTTCTTAAAATTTCAATTTTTAAAACGAAGCGCATCTGCCCTGAATTTTTGCTGCCATATGAATTGATCTGATTGGTTCTTGATCAAAATTATAATTCATTAACACCAAATTTTATTTCTATAACAATAACAATTATTTAAACAATTTTTCTTCAGGAACTTTTCTTTTGTTTTCTTTTTTTCTTTTGACCAGATTAATTATACATAAAAATACTGGATTATAATACTGATAACTTATTTATTAAAACGTCAATTAAAATTGAATTTATTTTTTGAGTACGTTAATTTATATATTAAGATTTTATTATTTTATAAAAATCTTCAAAATACATTATAAAAATCTAAATAATAACTGTTCTATTTTAAATCATTTTAAACGTATTTTGCAACAATTTATAATAATCTAAAATTATTTAAATGTTGTTATTTCAATATTATTTATCTAAAACCAGTTAACTTAAATATAATTTTAGATCTTTTATAATATTTGAATGGTACATCTACTGTTAAAATTGAATTTCTTAATATTTTATTCATCGTTAATTGGTTAAACATTCAATTATAATTATTCTTTTAACACAAATTGACACTATTTCAATTTTAAATAAAAAATTATGATTTTTTTTATTTTACAACGTAGTTTTTTAAAAACGTTAATAATAATTATTCTTTTAATACAAATTGACACTATTTCAATTTTAACCCGTTGACTACCGGAGACCCGTATATGGGTTTACGGCTTATAACTTTTGAACGAAGAGGAATTTTTTAATGCGATTTTTTTTCTAAATAACTTTTTATATAACTTTTTTTATATAACTTTTTTATAAAACTTTTCTAGTCCAGCTCTCTCGCTCTTTAGTTCAACACTATTAAATTTATTGCATCAGAACAAAACTGGACCTGTGGAACAGTGAGAAAAAATCGTAAAGGATTGCCAAAATTCACTGGAAAATCACGAAAAGAAGATGTTCAAATAGTTTTGAAATGGAAAGACAAACGAGATTTCTACATGTTATCGACTGTAAATAGTACAAGTTTCTTGAACAGTGGAAAAATTGATAAATCAAACGGAACAGAAATTATGAAGCCCGCTCTAGTCATGGAATATTCACAAAAAATGGGAGCTGTTGATGAAACTGACATGCAGATATCATTCTCTGCTTCCATTAGGAAAACTTTGAAGTGGTATAAAAAGTAATTCTTTCATATGATGGATATGGCGATATTCAATTCGTATATAATATACACAAAGAAGCACAATGCTAAAGACTTACAGCTTGCTCAGTTCAAATTGCTTTTGGTTAGAGAAATACTTCAGAGACATGGTCCTTCAGAGAGAAATACAGTTGGTAGACCTTCTAATGTTCCTACACCTTTGAGATTAGTTGCTCGCCACTTTCCCGAGAATGTTCCACAAAATTCAAAAAGTAGAGAACGAAGTAGAAGAAATTGTATTGTTTGTAGTGCGAAACAAATTCGACAACGAAGTTATTTCATGTGCCTTGACTGTAATGTGCCATTATGCGTACCAAATTGTTTCAAAATTTACCACACTAAGCTTCATTTTGGGTGGGCTTATTTTCGGAAAATCCCGGTACGTAATCCAAAGCAGTAGCCGACCTCTGATTTACATTATCTAATCAAAATTAACTCAACAAAATATTTCGTTTCACATAATCTTTTACTGTTTCATTCAAAAGTCAAACGATTTGTGACAATTTTTAATATTTATGTTTGTAAGTAGCGTTTATGCCACTTTCATTATCACTAGAATCAAGACTCATAATTTAACACTAAAATTTTATAAATGACAATAATTCACATATTCAAACAAATTTCTTGTTAATTCAATTATTTTACCAAAATCAATCCATTAATTTTTTTCATTCCCTTCAATTTGTAAAATTTAATAAATTTCAAAACTTCTAATTAATACAATTAATTTTTATCCTACAACTAATTAATTTAAATTTACAATAAGCCTTTTATTCAAAATATTATTTCTTGAAATATTATAAAATTTAATCCGTTATTATTGATTTTGAAATTGTTGTTTCAAAACTTTTATTAAAATTTATGGATTGTTATAACTGTAAACATTCTTAATTTTTAAATAAATATTTAATTTTTGATATTTTTCATTATAATATGATTTTTAATTTTAAAACATTTGTATTTATTTACTTTTTATAAAACTTTCAAATTAAAAAAATAATAAACTATTTTGGCAAAATGCAAATTAAAATTAACTCCCCATAATGTTCAACCATATAATTGTTTACAAGGTTTAAAAAATGATAAAATGAGTTTAGAGATCATTCAAACTTGTCTATGTTGGTCAACAAACCACTAAAAATGGTTTAAGTAAATCAATAAGATCATCAACTTTTAGTATGAAAAATATTTTACGAAGATAAATGTTTTTTGATTATTTTATAGTCTCGTATAATGTGTTAGTCAAATACATGGTATGGATTGATCTGATGATTGGATTGTTGTCTCGATATGCGTCATCTTTTTTATCTCTTACACATATATATATGTGTGTGTATGTGTGTATATGTATGTATGAACATGTATATGTAAGGGATAAAAAAGATAAATATATAAATAATATTAAGACCTTTTTGATCGATAAGAATGTCAAAGTTGTCAATTAAAATAAGCATGGAGAGATAATTTGTTTGTCTACCGTATTTAATA
Source organism: Girardia tigrina (assembly GCA_001938485.1). NCBI lineage: Eukaryota > Metazoa > Platyhelminthes > Tricladida > Dugesiidae > Girardia > Girardia tigrina. Next base: position 20,668 of record MQRK01233005.1, on the reverse strand, counting down.
CGTAAAATTATTATCATTCTCGTAGCGTTGTTATCATTCAAATTACAAGGTGTGAATAAATTCATTATATTAGTACAGAAAAATAAATGATGCAATAATAAAACTTAATAATCAAGCTTCAGCAACCGTTTGATGTCCCAAAACACGGAGAATGAGACACTACGATGAGATGACCCTCATTAGAGCATTTTCTTTGGCTTTTCATCTAGAAGTAATCATTCACAAGGCTCCTATTTTATATGGAAAAAAGGTTTCAATGGCATCTCATCCTTCATTATAACATTGTTAAAAAATTTCGTTATGAGTATGAAACAGAATAAGACTTTCTGCATATGTTTGTATTCGCCTTTCGCAAATTTCAGCTGTCATAAAGTGTAGGACGAATTGAATGCACAATGTTCGACTCATTTATTCTTCTACATGTTATGAACCGACTTCTTGATCCCCTTAAGTCTTCTTGATTCCTCTCTATTTGTGATTCATTTGTCCTCTTTTACGATGTTCTAAAAAACTTCAATTTCTTGAGGTTGCTCACTCTTTTCTTCATCAAGTTCTTTCTTCATGTAAAGTTAAACAAATTTGATAATATTTAGTTTTATATATATATATATAATTTTTATGTTTAGAAATTTAATCTATTTATTAATTTTATTTCTATACAAATCTAATGACTTTTAATTCATACCCAGTAATAATAAGCAATAATCAGACATCAAATTTGATCAAACATGTGTATAGTATTTATTGCATAGTGCTAACTCTTTACCTGGTACTGCTTTTCAACAAATCATTATAATAAATGTATTATTAAATAATAATTCAAGTCATACGTATCAGAAACAGCTTTTTTTGGACTATGAACACTATTCGGTAAGGGTAGATCACTCCATTGAGGTACTTTTTCTTTCTAAAATGAGAGTTTTTTATTAAAAAATAATACCATGAACATAAATTAAATACATCAAGATTCTGTATTGGACACTTTTTATTGGCAATGGCAAATGCTAAAACTGATACCTGGTATATGCTCGGCCTTTCCACAGGGTCAACCGTTAACATGTACTCTGAAAGATCGTAAGTCACATATTAATCATGAATTTCTTCTATTTAACAAATTTCTAATTTATCAAAAATATTTATATAAAATTAAAGCAAAACGGTTAGTTTTTTTAATGAAGTCCTCAGCAAAGGCTGCATCGAACAATAAGTATTCTATAGACATATAAGAAACAATCTACAAAAGTAAATAAAACTCTAAATCTATAACATCTTCCTCAAACAAAAGATGTAATCTTATCAAAGAAGTAGCTCTTTATTCTCTTATAACTTGATGGCGAAAGGTACTTATAAGTACTTAAGTTACATTGATTTATCTTAATGTAAAAGAATGTAAAATTTTAAAATAATTACAAATAAAAATTTTAATTTAGGAAAAAGCTGTGTGAGGGGTCTGTACGAATGGTGCCTGTGACATCGCCGCTAGCGGTACGGTCCAAAGACTACCCCAGTGGGACTGGAAATGTCACTGAACATCGACAAATTATGACCGCAATAACCGTTTTCAAAGTTTTCATCTTATTTGTAAGATTAAATTTTTGACAAAATTTAACGAAAATTATTCTTTAAATTAAAAAATTTAGCTTGATTATTCTAAAATAAATTAGAAATATAAAATCTGTTCCGAAGTAACAAATACAATCAATAGAAGCAAATTTTTCATTAAAAAACGTTTATTTAATCAATGTCCCTTCGACTTCCTTTACCAAGGTGTACATGGAACATCGATCGTTGATGAAAATCATTGGATATAAGAAATGGACTTCCTAACGTAAACTTGGATATGAAATTTATACTTGAATCGTCAGACATATTTATAATTAAATATGGTTAAAATCGAAACATTTTATGTATTTAATTCTTAAATATATAATTTTTATATTTTTTATTGAAATATTTCTTTCTCGTTAGATTTGGTATACATAAGATAGGTAAAGTAAAAAAAAATTTACATTTTATTTCTTGTTATTTATTTTTACCAAAATAATTAATGTATCATTTTTGTGACTAAAATTATATACCTAATAAACAATGAAACAAAAATAATAGCATACAATAAACATACAATAATTAATACAAATTAAAATAATCTGTGGATTTCTTGAGCATAAGTATACGGCCTGTATTTTTACTTTCGCTAAAAAAATTAAACTCTCAGTATTTTTAAATTGATTTCTCAGTACTTTAAAAAAACCAATTCACCTGTTACCGTATATACTAAAATGTGCGAATCGTTTAAGTTGAATTAGAATATTGATTGGAACTTCGCCCTTTATGATAATTACAAAAGTTTTATATCGAGGAACGAATACTGATGTTCTCAGAATAATGTTCAGTGCTGTTTAACCCTTTCGTTACTAGGAACGTATGTATACATTTTTGCATATATGAGTCGAGAAACTAAGAAATGTATATTTTCGATTAATGTTTTTACAGAGTTTGAAAACATTTTTACGAGTTTTTTTTAAAATACTGAGAAATCGATTTTTCAAAATATTGAGAGTTGTTATTTTAACTGAACCAAAATAATAGTCACCTAAGTATACTTGGCACTTTTCATAAATAAATGTCAAAAAGTTTCCAGTCAGGAAATATGCATTTCATTATTTTTTATTTTTTTATTGGCCTATGTCCCATTCCATCCATCCTGATATCCTTTGGAAGAATAGTTTGTAAAATGTTCTTTGTTCTAATGCATTGAGTACCCTCTAAAATGCTGCACGTCAATTGCTTAATGGGTCACTTCATAGGTCCTAAATTACATAAATTGTTAGCTATTCGGTTCTAAATTCCACCAGATTGAGTAAAGTATTGGGGCTAATGTTTTAGTATTTCCATTCTTTTTATTAGCTTCATTTCTATACATGTTCTGGTTTTTTCCTTCCTTGCTTTATATATATATATATATATATATATATATATATATAGAAACCTTTTTAAGGGCTTTTTACTCAATCAAATTTCTCCATACTTTGCACACTTACTCATTTTCGATGGCAATAAATGATAATGTGAATATTAGATCAAACTAGTAAATCGAAAAATGTTGTTTGCAAAAACCGTTTTACGATTATCCATATATGTTTAAACTGTATTAAATAGATATGTTTTGGTTTTTTCCCTTCCATGCTTTATAATACAGGGTTTTTGAATTAAAATCAGAATGTGGAAATCAAAATCAAATCATTTAATTAAATTTTAAAATAAATTAATCGTTTAATTTATAAATGTTATTTATGAAAGCAATTATTGAAAGACATCTTGAAAAATTGTTCATCTACATTTATTTTTACATGTATAATTCGTATAACAAAATAAAATCTAAACCCATGGTTTTAATCGAAAGAAAAAAACAGCTTTCGAATCGTGAAAGAGAATTGATATGCAGTAAATACGACGCTGGAAAAACACTTAAAACGATTTCAAATAATCAAGTGAGCTCGATGTGAACTATAAAACCGTCTTTAGTGTTGTGAAAGTTTATAAAGGCAGTGGTAGAATAAATTCACTACCAGTCCGTGGTGATAAAACTACAATTCTTAACCAATAACATGTGGATTTTATTAAAAAAGAAATCGAAACTGATTGTTCGATAACACTTGGATTGTTAAAAAATGACTTGGCGTTGGAAAAAAACATTATTGCTTCAAAATCTACAATTTATCGTGCAATAAAAGCATTTAATTTTTCTTTGAAACGCGTAAGTATTGTCCCAGAATCTCGAAATACAACATCGTGTATAGCATCACGATTTGAGTTTGCAAATTACTACTTGTCTTTAAATGAAGAAGATATTATTTTTTGGATGAAGCGGGTGTTAATTGTTCAATGAGAAAATCTTATGGACGAAGCCAGCTAGGAACGCTTGCTAAGAAAACAGTTAGAACAATTCGCAGTAAAAACTTTTTAATTTCGGCGGCTATTTGTAAAACGGGGTTGTTAAAATATGAAGTATTGGAAGGCTCTAATAATGGAAACACTTTATTTCGTTTATAAACAGGCTGCTTTCTTTCTTGGCGGACAATAACTATGAAAAAAAGGTTATTATAATGGATAATTTTTCAATACACAAAGTTGGTGGAGTTTGTGAAACAATTACGAATGCTGGACATGTTTTAAAATTCCTTCCGCCGTATTCTCCACAATTAAATCCGATTGAAGAGTGCTTTTCAAAATGGAAAAATGGAATCAAATCTAAAAATGTTGTATGTGCAAGTGAATTGATGGAAGCTATTCAAACAGGAAAAGATTCGATCACATCAGAAGATTGTTTGGGTTTTTTAATGATACTCGTCGTTATGCTTTAAAAGCAATGAGACGTAAAGAATTTCGATTAAATAAAACTTAGGAAGAAGAAATATTTTTAAATTACTGTGTATCATTAATGTTGAATATATTGTTGTTATAACGTTTATATTTTTTAACAAAATTAAAGTTTAATTATCTATAAAATAAGTTCTGATTTTAATTGAAACGTTTCTGATTTTAATTGAAAAACCCTGTAAATTTATTTTGCTAATAGTAACTATTTAATTGCTAAAATGAGTTGTAAAAATTTTTTGTATGAAATTTGCCCTTCTACAAAAGATTGAAATAGTTACTAATAACATAATAAATTGATAAAAAAAATGTAATAATTTTGCCTTATACAAAAGATAACTAAAAAAATTCTGTTGGCCAAGTAGAGTTCTGTCCGCATAAAGAATGAATATAAAAAATATTTTTTTGATTTACTAGTTTTAATTTATTTATATTACACCCACGAGTGTTTTTATAACGCTCAGATTGAGCAAGTGGTAATATATCCTCAAACCTTTTTCTGCTCTTCATTCTAATTTTGTAGCGACCCAAAAATGAATCCAACGAATCCACTCCTTCCATATAAGCATTATAATAAATTTAAAAAACTATAATAAAAAGGAAAGAGATAAAGAAGAATAACAGTAAATTACAATAAAACTATACTCTTCCAAGATCTGCTACCGTAAACAGGTTAAACATTTTGAAGAACAGATGAAACCAAATAAATTATTTTAATAATTATTATTATTAATTAAAAAATAACAAAAATCCTTTTAAATCCATAAATCAACAGGTTTAAAAAAATAAAATTAATAAAAGAAATAAATGATGAAAAAGAACCGATGACAGAAGAATTTTCAAAGTAAAATAAATTCGTAAATGAATAATAATATTATTTTTTTGATATAAATTTACTACTAAATAGTCAAAAAATTAGAAAATTAGTCTTAACAACGAAATTCCACACTTTATTAAAAAACTAAAAAAATATTAAACTCTAATTATAATTAGCACAATTTAATTATAAAATATAATTTAAATAATTGAAAAAAATGTTTTTCAATTTTGTTAGTTTGTAATAAAAAAATTTCATGCATTTTATTTTTTTAATATTTATAGAAATATTTTTCTTTGGTGAGGGAAAAAATCTTATTTTTTATTTTTCTAGTAACAATTTTTTAATTTCGATAATTATAATCTTCGATTTTTTTTCGGTGAGATTTTATTTAATTAACAAATGAAATTTATTTCTCTTCTTTTAATCTTTAAATAGACAAAAACAGAAAGTAAAATTTTACAAACTTTTGATGAAAGAGCTGTGACGATATTAATGATCCAGGAGTCTCAAGGAGTGAGATTAGACCCCCGTCACGATATTGTCGAGCCAATGTCTCAAGGAGTTAACTTTTACTAAAACTACAATTTGGCCACAAATCTATTTATGAACTGCAAATCTGAGATCAATAAATGAATTCCATAATTTATTTCTATAAAAAAATAGGAAAAATAATTTTTTAATATTATCAGTAAATGAAGAGATAATTAATTATTGTTTAATGTACATGTTTATGTACCAATATACATGTAATGGATACAACGCCACATACATTGGAGAGACTTCACGTCATTTCTGTAAGAGAATTCAGGAACACAGACGTAATGAAGGTGGAAGTAACATTGCAGAACATAGAAGACATTGTAAGAGATATAAATTCACAACACTTTAAAATTTTGTGCACTCAATTTAAACATTATTGGGAGAGAGTGTCATGTGAAGCGTTATATATAAGATCTTTGAGGATTAAAGTTTAAGCTACCTTCTCTACAACGTTTTTGGGAGTTTTTAAATGATGTACTGATGACTTATTGATTACATAATCATAACTTGCATTATATAAATAAATTTCGTTTGAAAAATCATTTGTTCTGACGATGACGATTAAACCGTCAAAATTAATAAATTTTGATTGGCTTGGAAATTTTTTAATTAATTTATTATTATTAAAATACTGGCCAGAGAAAAATGTATCATTTAAGATTTTGGAATAATTTTGAGGATACTTTGTCATTTTCTAAACAGAATTTTAAAGATTTATATTGATTATTTAAAAAATATTTATTTTATTTCCTAAAATTCTTAGGAATTCCTTAAAACAAATAATTTATACAACTGAATAATTAATAAATTAAAACATTTTATTTCAATAACGAAGAACAAAATATAATTAAAGAATAATCAACAAATAATAATAAGAAAAATAAAACTATTTGTAGATTATATTTCTTTCACGGTGAAATGTTTCTTACTTAAATGGGAACAACTTGGTTTGGGCGTCAATCAAACAAATGCTTTTAATGATCCCGGATGTATACACATTGTCCGCAACGAGCAACAATGATGTTTCACGAACAGAAGTTACAAAAGTACTAATTTATTTATTTATTCCATTCTTTTTATTAGCTTACTTTATATATATATATATATATATATATATATAT
>MQRK01233003.1:53651-86753 GCA_001938485.1 Girardia tigrina | reverse complement strand
AATAATTGAAAACTGAGGGTACACTAAAATTGTCTTTTCTGACCCAGAAAAGTTATTTTGTCCTTTTGAGTGCATTATGAAAAGTGCTTAGTATTTTTTTTAAAATTCTGTTATATGTCTATTAGTCCTAATTTATTAAAATTTATTTAATTTATTCGTAAAAATCCTAATTCATAAAAAATTATTTAGTTTAATTCTTAAAAATTCTAATTTATAATAAATTATTTCTAAAAATACTATTTTACAATTTTTTTTAAAAATTTCATAAAAAATTAATTTCTAGCGGCGAAATATCTCGTACCAATAATTGAAGTTATTTTTATTTATTTACAATTTAAAAATTTATTTATAGCAATTTTTCACATTAAATTGAATTTTATGAAAATATTTTTGCCAATTCCGTAAATTCGGCATAAAAATCAACTGTGGGCAATTGTCCGGCCACCAGTGTAAGGTATAACAATGGTACCTGTTCATATTTCATTTTGTTTCATTGAAGCTTCCATTGTTATAATTGTCAATCTATACTCTTTTTTTTGTATTGTAGGATGAACAAAAAAAGGATGTATTTTTTGTAACAAGAAAAAAAACTAAAATATAAAAAACCTCTTTTTTTCAATAATCCGTAAATCTTATTTGTTTCTTAGACGCCTTCGGTTTTTATTAATTTAATATTATTATTTTCCTAATCCAAATGATGTTTTATTACAAAATAAAATATTTATATATTCAGAAATATTTTTTTCACATGATGTTTTTGTGAGTCTTAAATGAAGTAAACAGAAAATCAAAAATATTACGAAGTATAAATATTAAAAATACGTTTTTATTTCTATCAAAAACTTTATGAATTTATCAAAATAAAATAAAATAAGAAAAACATGAATTATTTTATTATTTTTTTATATTAAAATTATGAACTGAGATCATAAAATAAGTAATAAAGGACCGGAATAAGTATAAATTTGATGTTTCCATACTTAAATGATCAGTGTTTCATTTTTAAAAAATCTCGCTTTTGATATTTTTAAAATTTGTTTTCTACTTTTAAATCTAATTAACCCATAGGTATATTGATTTATAATTTAAAATGTAAATTTTAATTTTTTATACTTAAAATAATGGCTTCGTCATTAATTTTCGTTAAATAGTTATTTGCTTTCGTTGCGTCTTTCCGAGGAGGTACTCTTTCGTTGAGCTTATCGATGGCTTTTGCTCGTTGTACTGGTTCGGATTGACCCCAGACTGAGGTGAATTAAGAGATTCTTTTCCATCTGACAAAGCACTTTCTTCCCTGAAAACTGTAAAAATTCTTGCCATCTTTCCAAAGGTTCCATTCTTATTTCATAAAACTTCTTTACGAGCAGCAACATTATCCCATTCAAAGAAAACATCAGACTTTTTTCTCCATCAAAAAAAGACCATGAAAAGACATTCATAAAATTTGGTAACCAGTAAAAATGTCGAGAAGAGTTAAACTGTTTTATATTCATTACATTATTTTCGTATTTAGAATGGCAGGTTTCTTATTTGTTGAATGGTCTCGTTTTCTTCGTCGAGCTATGATCTTATTCGCTTTTTTAGATAAAAGAATTGACTAGCTCATTCGATACAGCCATGGATTTTAATTTTTATAATTATAATACTCATTTGAAACTCAAGAAAAAAGCCTGCACTTCCATATGTGAGACGAAAGGCGAAGAAAATAAAAACAAAATTCACGCTCTCAAAACACATTATAAACAAAACACACAAAGTATAAATAAAATAAATATTTTAATATTTATTAAGAACATTGAGACCATTTTCATTTGATTTTTTATTATTATCAAATTTAGAGTCATCACAACTCTCGGAAGATCGTTCACCGTTTGAAGTCATTCTAATTGGTTTTTCTTTCTATCTTTTTAATAGTGATTATTATGGAAAGAGAAATTGGTTGTTATTTCCTCTTCCATTAACTTTATATAATAATTAAATAAACAGATGAGTAATATTTATTAGGAACACAATAGATACCAGATTGTCATGAATATAATTAATTGTCAAATCATTCGGCGACAATAAGTATTTTTCTGTCCAAAATAGTGTAGCCGAAATTTCCACATGGAATTTATTGTACAAATGCTGATTTCCCTGTTTAGTCTGTTACAAAACATTAGTTGGGTAAACTCGCAATGCAAGTGATTTAGGTACCGGTAGTTTGATGGAAATTGGTCGGCGAGAGTGCCACGAGAGTCAAATTTTCAGTTCCGGCTAAACCAGAAAACCTGGCAAATGGATAATGATCCCTTAGGATGCATCACGGAAAAACAATAGGTAAATCAGCTTGTAGATTTTTCCAATGATACTAAAATCAGCGGATTTTGACTTATCCAGAATACTTAGACATTGAAAAAGAACAATATAATTATATTATTTCGGCATATGATGTCACATCATGCTTTGTTGTTTGCAACTATCAATTGATTTTTTGACTTATTTTTCAAAGTAGTACAATGAGGAATTAGAGTTGAAGTTGCTTTTTAAATAATCGTACGTTCAAATCTTTGGATGTTAAAAAGACAATAGAAATATTATTTGAATTTCTACGATAGCTTGCATACATAAATTATACCAAGTTTGAATTCGCTGAACTTAAATCAGCATTATCAAAACTCCGAACATCGAGATGGCGAATATCACGACAAGGTTCAAAAATTTGAATAACCGCAATTTGATGGTTGTTGTCCAATGAGATGGTGGTATTTGACGGAGAATGTCATTGTCATTGTTGCGTGTGTCACGATGGATATTGCCAATGTCATGAAACATTAATTCAAGACATCAAAAACGATAAATTTGACGTACTCTCCATGTGTAGACTGAATTCGTAAAGAAAGTCGAATAAATCCAAACATCTGATCATTTAATTCATTATTTTTAATACGATCAATAATAATTAATGTTCTACAGTGATTATTCGAATAATTTTTCTAAATCTTTCTTAAATACTTAAAATTCTTGTATTAAAAAATTATTTAATAAAGTTAATAATCTTTACTTTCCTTTCTAAAACGTCAGAATTTAGTTAACATTACTTATACCAAATGTAATAAAAGACACCTTTTAAATTTTAACTTTAAATTATTTTCTAAGTTTAAATATTTTTTTCTCAATTCAAGTTTTGACTTTTCGTAGATTAATTTATGAATAATCGTTTCTACAGTTGTTTGCCTTTGTAATACCTCAGTTCCGGGTGATAAGAATGTGTTTGATTTTATTTTTCTCTTGTTTTTGTACAAAGTCTGTGTTGATAAAGTTTTGCTTGTACATAATTGTGCCTATTTGTGACGTGTGGTACGTTTGTGATTTTTATATTTTTGACTTTTCTAATAAAAAAAGTTTTTCGTACATCGTAAAAAAGCAAAGGTGATGATTGGTATATTAACCTATTACTCAAGGTTAACAACACGCCCGGAACCTTTTCCTTTGTAAGATGACATCGAAAGAAATATGCGAAATCCCCAAGAATTTCACCAGAAAATATTAAATCTAAAATCTGTGAACACTTCAAATTTACAAAAATCGAAAAAACAAAGAAGAAATTCGTTATTTATTTTATGTCCGGGATATGTTGCTTGAGCTTTTCCAATTGAATCATTTGACAAACAGTTATAAAAACAAGATGAATCTTGATCGTGAAACTTTGCTTTCTAGTTGAGTAAAAGTGGAAATATATTTATATCATTACACCAAAAATTCAAAAATGTGAATATTCTTCAGAAAATTACGTCGAGTTAAATCATTTAGGACATTCTTTATATTTGTTGGATGAATCCCATTTGAATTTAAAAAAGAAATTAAATGCAATGAATGACTGAAATTGAAAATCAATAATTAGATTTAAATATATTAACTTAATTATTTACCGTTGATGACCGTTATAATTGTTTTATGATGAAAAATAAATTTTATTTTGCTTGCGAAGGTTATTTTTATTTTTTTCTTGTTTATAGCTTATTGTTAATTTCTTTTTGCTTTGTAATCGTTGGACGTTATTAATTTTATAATCTATTTTTATTTATTAGTAGAAATAGATATTCATCGACTCACTCGAATATCTATTTCTACAGCCTTTAAATACAAGTGTCAAAAGAAACCTTTTCTTCGAAATACGGGTACACAAATTCGTGGTAGAAGTAGTGTTAATTTACATAAAATCTACACATAACTTACGTGGTTAACACATTAAGTGCCCGGACTAAGTATACAAGGAAAATCACAGTCATTTTATATATTCTACAAGTGATAACAAACATGGTGATAACAAGGTTTACTTCTCATTGTAGGAACCATTATTGGCCACGCACTTCTCCCTGCGTACCACTAATTCCGAAAAAGCATCTTTGAAGAAGTTTGAGTCACATTCAGCAAAGAAATTCATAACTGTATTTCTCACTTCTTTATGGAATTTAAAGTTTTTGCCACGAATCGTCTTCTCCAGGTGCCGGAATGACCAAAAATCACTTGGCGCCAGGTCAGAATTGTATGGAGGATGAGGGACGAGGTTGAAACCTGCATCATCAATAGTCGCTGTGGAAAGGGCACTTTTGTGAACTGGTGCGTTGTCTTGTAACAGCCACAGTGGTGAGCATCTAGGCTTCCTACGCAGTGATCTGTATGATTTGTCATTTTTAATAAATATTTATTGGCCGAGGAAATGTGTAAGGATGATTAAACGTTTCCTTGATTAATGATTATTGTGTAAAATTATACCAATAATTTATAATATTTCAAAATTAGAATGTAAAAATTAAAGCCTTTAAAATATGTTTTACTTTTTCAGGATTTTTTTGAATGTTAATAGTAAAATGTGTCTTTATCTAATTGTATTATTTTTACTAATAATGCACTACAAATAAAAAGTACATCTAATTAAAGAAAAAGTCCATTTGATTATAAATATAAAGATGTGAATGTCTATCGGATAAAATAATTCAACAGTAATACAAATGAAAATAGAAAAATGATAATGGTGTATAAAATGTACTATAGTTAATATAATTTATTCCACCTGCGGATCAACAAGTATAAACAATGATCAGTCTTGTGTTACGATGGTGTGAAATTATATATTTCTTATTCCGAAACCTAAGCCTGCTATAATGAGTGACCATCTTTAATTAGATCAAAACAGCGGAGACTCTGTCGATCAACAGCTCGAGATTAATTAAGTCTCTTCTTCTTCCATGAGAATAACTTCCTAAAAGCAAATTTTGACGATATGTAGAGATCTGTTTCCGTTGATGGAACGAAGGAAGTTGTAAGGGTCACTTTCTCATTTCCTATAAGACTTTTTCTTTAATAAGTTTACAACGTTTCAGACATTTCCATTAAAAAATATTTAATAATTATAAGTATGCTTCACTTAGCAAAGGACGAGAACAAGTTTCGTTATGCCTAAACTAATAACTTTTAAATGCATAAAAGTTCACTTTTAATTATTATATTTGTCTGGTAATAATTCGTTTTGTATTAATTCTACAAATAAGAGACATCCGTTAGTAATGACACTGGAAGGAAATTTGAGAATATAAATGAACAGAAAATAGCAAATTTTTTTAAGTAATACCGGTCCATCATAAATTGGAAAGGTTTTTAAAAATTTCCGTTTATTATAAGATTAAGAATTCCCTTACATTCATACTTGGACGTTGTAAGATTTACCAAATTTTACTAAATGACGAAATAAATAATGTACCTTAAATATTGTGTTGTTCAAGGATCTTCTGTAGGGTATTTATGAAGAAACTGACTGATTTGAATATTTGTAAAATAGGGACTTAATTATGAGGGTTAGGAAAAATTTAATTTGTCGTGGCCATAATGCTCTGGTGATGGGGATTTGGAGACTTTTGGACGAGGGAAGAGAGAATTTAAAAGAATCTGACTCATTCGATCAACAGTTATCGTCTATTTGCTCGCCGCTCCTACGACCATCTTTTTCTTATCTTCAAATGTGAAACACGTCGGCGGTCTCGGCCAAGAACAAAACAAACTGATGTGGTCGTACACCTGGTCACTAGACTGTTTGAGCCAGTCGAGCGCCGTGTTTGTGATTGGGCAAACACGCAGCAGCCGTTCAAACCGCCCTTTACCACTTGATCATTTTATTGCTGCAAATCGGCAATCTCTTTTAGGGATTCAAGACCACACAAAATAATCCAGAATAAGCATGTATCAAGTTGATAGTTTTATTTATTTCAATTTCAGACTCTTCACAATTTTTACTCACACCGTGTCCCAGTATCACTTGAGATTACCAAATCGTTTTTCATTGAATTATTTCGGTTACCAGAATCATTAATTTTTTGAGAATCTTCATAACATACAAACATATCATTGAATTATTTTTGTCACAATAAGTATTATTGTTTTTTTAAAAAATCCTTGTTATTGCTGAAGGACGAAATTTTAATTATCAAATCCTCCATTAACTAATTGAAATCTCTTTTTTTCCAATTTTTGAATGAATTTTATCATGGAGTGAAAAAAATTTTTTTTTAATTATTATTCGCATTTACAAAATGAAGATCTTTAAGACTTTTCTTGAGTATTTTAAAAGTGCAAAATCCCTGGGAAATAAATCTAAACTGTATTGTGATGCAACAGTTATAGGACCTTCCTCTCATCTACAACACCCCACACGCACAGAAACATTTTAAAGAATGTGAGAATAATCAAGCTAGATTATTCTCGTTAGGTTTAAAGCATGGGGTAATGAGACAAGAGGACGTTCGTCCTTCGGGCATATCTGAGCTGCATGTCTACTAGTGTACCCCGCACTCTCGAAATTGGCTCCGAAGGACCAGTAACGACCTGTGAGGATCCTGTAAAAACAAAAAAAAATTAGAAGTTTACCTAATTAATTAATTAAAATTTCTTACGAAGTGGGTCTAAAAATAGATTTGGTCTGATTCACCCCTGAATTAGCAACCTGCTGACTTTTGAGGTATTTCGTAGAAACCTATGAAGCGAGCCACGTCACTTAAAGAAAAGTCATCGTCTCATTAAATAAACAATTACATGAGATGATACAAGATCTTATTCCCCTTTTTTGTTGCGGTGACCGATAGTTGTCTGTGGTGGAAATGCGAGTCTGAGTTAGTCAAGCCAGATGTTGGAGAAGAAAGATTGTAGTCGTGCATGCGAACCTGAAGACCTCGGACGACGTATGCGAGCGTCGTTCTATAAATATCGAGGTAATTACAGAACAACTCAAAAAAATAGACAACTATTACTATTTATAATTATTTGTTATCCGCAAATTAAAATAATGGAACGCTACTTGTAAATATTGTAAATAGGGGTCGTTACTAGTTGTAAACCGAGTAGTAATTAAGGTGAAGTATAGGTAGAGTTTTAAGAGTGATACTTGATGTAGTGATTTAGTAAAGCATAATTAAAATTTTTTTTAATCAAAATAAAAAAATATATTTATATTTGCTTGTGCACGCGGTTTTGAAATTTACAAAAAAATTTCCTGGAATAATACTTAAAAAACTATTATAAAATTATCAAATTGTATAAAATGTAAAAAAATTATTCATTTAAAAAAATGTATTTGTTTTAACGAATTAAATACACAATTTCTTCACGTATTTGAATATTGTAAACATGGCGATGAATTTATCTCTGTCAAACCCGCTCACCTTACTGGTGAATTTAAAACAAATTATCGAGTTCGATCAAGCACATATCCGTTCGATCTGCGGTACTTTGATCATGAACTGCGGCGATCCAAAATGCAGCGCGCGTGGCTTAGATGGCGGCCCTGTTCTACTACAAGATACACCATCAAAAGACGGTAACTTAATTTTGATTGGAGTCGGTCCTGTTCGCCCATTTTGGCAGGAAAAACAGCATGGTTCCAGGCGTACTTCCGCGCGTCAAGCGCAGCCTCTCACGCCCCACGCTTCACTTGATTATTCGATTATATTAATATTTGATAATAGTTATAACAATATTCGATTATGTTAATAATTGATTCTGCATGTCAATATCAAATTAATTGAAGTGGTTGCTCCAGAGATTAATTATTCATGAAAATACTGGATGATAATAAAACATGAATATAATGATGAGGTCATAATCATTTGTTTATCATTTATTTTAATATTACAAAATTGAAAAAGGTTCTTGGAAATATTTTAATTGCATTAGATAAACGAAAAGGGGTATTTATCATTTGGATATTAAATTCAAATGTGATGACAAATTCAAAAAACTTTAAAAATCAAAATTCTCGGTTTTGAAAATTCTATATAGGATTCAATTGATCCTTCTCCAAAATATGATAAATTAGAGGACAGTTGGTTTTACGAGTCCGGAAGTATGCTTAACGGAAAAATATGACGTTAAGAAAAGTATAATATATACTCTCGGTTGTCTATTTGGATTATGCTCCCATCGAAAATGTCCGTGCTCATCGAAACATTTGTGGTGTCAGAGGTTAGGATGAGCGGTAATATGTAAATAAGATGAATATAGAGGTCATACAATAAAATTGCTTAGGGATCCAAATTAGAGATGAACTAAATTATAGAGTATACAGTTGATGTAGGGAAAGGTTGCACTAATAAAAGAAATAGCTGAAGAATAAAAGTTAGTAAGTTTCACAAGAATGGTAGAGAGAAGACAATCAAAATAAGAAAACATTGATGACGAAAATAAGAACTAATGATGATTCGATAATTGTAATTGTTGATTGAACCAAAAGAACTAAAAGACACACGTAAAAGATACAATAACTAAAAGCGTTAATTTACTGATTTTTATTTTATTTATACAATTATAACTGTGTAAATACTGAAAATTTTTTTTATGTTATTCAACAATAGTTAAATTAAATTAAATATATTTTTATTTTAATTTTTCAAAAATGTATGATGCAATTTCCAAAATGTATGACGCAATGTAAAATTAGATTGAGAAACTCTGTATTTAAATTATTAGCCAATTTTATAAATTCTAATAAATAATAATCAGCGTTATAATAAATAAAATGAATTTTATAATTTTAAAAACTCTCAATAATTAATTAAAAAATAATTAAATACTTCAATAATTTATTAAATTTCTTAAAATAAGTTGATAAAAATCTAAATATTATTTAATTAAAAATCATTATTAAATGATATTATTAGCAATTGGGATCAGTATTACGGAAAGTTAATTGGTCGTGATCAACGTCCAAGGTTCAGTTGGGGTCCCAAAGGAATGTTGTCTTAATAAATTCTGAAGGCCAAATTATTTCTTATTTTCTTCCTAATTTACTATTAATGTCAGAGCAAATAATTTATTCTGAAAAAATAAATTTTAATTAAAAATATGTTTTTTTCTATTTCATTCTATTTATTATCTTTCATATATTTTTTTTAAAATATAATTTCATAATTAGAACTGGAAAAATAAGTAAACTGTAAATATATATTATTTTTTAAAATTTATACCACAAATATATATTTCTTTAAGAGTTTCAAGGTATTTTATATATAATTTACTATTTATCTATTTACAATAACTTCAAGTGCATTCCTTCCATTCATTGTTATTGTTTGGCAGGCAGCGCAATGTAAATTTGAGTTTGTATCAGTACGTGACCCTTTTAATAACCCTTTATTGTACACCAATGACATGAGAAATGTTCTTGATCGTACTAAAATCAAATCGATGGACATATACATACTTATACACATGGTGCCTAGTAGAAAACCAAAGGACTTGATGGAACCATCAACCATACTGTATATCGTGATGAGATGTGTCTCTTAATGTTATCAGTGATGTAATGGACGCTGAAAAATAGATTTGGCAACAAGAGGAGGTAAAATCTCATACGGTTACGGCTACAGTTAAGTAATTAAAGAACACACCTCAGTAAATCAGGCCTTCTGAGTGACCATCGACAAGTCCCGATCTGAATGTTATGGTACACATATGTGTTAATACACACATCATTCAAACATCATTCGAATATTCCTCACATCCTCCAGTTATTCGACATTCCTAACTATTATTTTACCGTTTTCTAACTGTAATTCATTGCTTCTCTCATATATTATTTAATTATTGTGGCTGGACGAATAAATCACAACTCTTCCTTTGATGCACTTTCCTTCTTTATTAAAATTTTTTAACTTATTTCTAACTTTCTAACTAAGCTGACTTCAATTTTTATTGAACTTTTTAATTATTTTCATTCAGTCTTTTCAATTATGTATTTTGGTGCTTTTTACTTTTTTTCCTTCCACCAGTGTTTTATTTTCTTCCTGAATGGAGCGGAAGCCGTGTCTCATTATTGAAGATTTTCTATTTAGGCCGATTCCATAAATTCTTTTTGAGTTTTATCTTCTTTAGCTTTTTTCAATTCAAAATCAGACATCACTGACTTTTCGAACTCTCTGTTTTTATTGTACGCTTCAATTTCAGCTTCAAGTGAAGTCAGTGGTGGCGGTAAATACGGGAATATTTTAATGTATAAACCGGTAAGCATCTCTTTCAACAGCGCTCAAAATTACACTTTATCGAAAATTAAATTCGGTTTTAAAAAAAATCTCTTGATTTAAATTTTACGATTTTTTTGCAAAATTTCACTTCAAATCGTCCAAAATTCAAACTAGAGTTGACAATATAAATCAACAATAGGAATCAAAATTACTATCAAATTTGAATAAAGAGTAAACGAACTAAAATCTTTTATTGATTGAAATTTGAAACTTTTTTAATTGACGCGAAGGATGTTGAAATCACGTACACACTTTTATACATATTTTTTTTAATTGATTGATCTAAATGATTTATTTTCAAAGAATTTTCAACAAAAATTTTCAACAAAGAATTTTAACAAAATTCGATCGAAAAAGAACTAAATATTTTAAATCAATGAAAACTAATTTAGTCCTAGTGACACATTCAAGGCCAATCTCAAATTTTTTGAATTTCGCCAATTTTTTAAACCATAATTATTGCATTTAAACAAATACACACTTTTGGAATGTTGATTAAATGATTTCATTATTTAATTTTTAATTGTCTTTTAAAGTTTTGAATTTATTTATTTATTTAATTATTTTTTATTTAATCATTTTATTTAATTTTTTAATTTAATTTAAATTAGCTTTATTTAATTATTTACTTATTTATTTTAATTTGATTTAACTTAATTAGTTAATTTATTAATTATATATTTAATTTCCTAACACTGGCAAATGTTCAGTCAAACCAAAATTTCCGCTCCACTGAATATTATCTTCACTATGCTGATTTTATATTTTGCTTGGATTATACTATGAATTATACTAATAGTCAATGGTCGCAGTTGGGTACGTCGGATCTCGTCCGATCTTCGAAGTCAAGCAATCAACGGCTGAGTTAGTACTTATTTGTGTAACCGATAGGGAAATCGCGGGGCCATTGACTACAGGTTAGGTCAGGCAATCTGTCTGCTACAGGTACCATGTAAACTTGTAATACCTGTCCCATGGTTGAATAGAGAGCAACCTAGGTGAAGAGGTGTGGACACTTAGCAGGATGAAAAACAAAACCTAGCAAAGAACGGATGAGCTCCTTGGAGCCAACGGCCATCCGTACCTGGAGAGGAGATTGGCTCCACCAGGTTCCTTGCCTACTGAGACACTCAAATATATATGCAAACCCAAGCCATATGCTTGTGCATAATTGAGTGCACCCTCGGTCCAAAAGGCTACTGTACCAAAAAAGTACTATGAAACATTTATTACTATGTTTCATTTAGTACTATGAAACATTAATTCGATTTCCGCAAGAAACTGTAACGAGTTTTTATGCAATCAATCTTTCATTCATATACTTTTCATGGAAACATGAATCAAACATTCAAACATCATTTGATTATCCCTCACAATGTAAATAAGGGTTTCTAATGTTTTCTGAGTGTTTAAAGAATATTAGACGAAGATTTTTTAATACTACTAATAATGATGATGATTGTGAGGAATATTTCGAATGTTTGATCTTTTGTGTTTGAATATTCTATGTTGATTTGGAATTGTCTCTCCTACACAGATGGATGATTAATATTTTAATTCTTGTTATCTGAAAATATATAATGTTTAAATTTATTTCTAATTTAAAATAATTGTAAAATGTTAAATCAGTTGATTAATTTTATTTACAATTTTTAAATAAATAAATTAAATTAATAATTTTTAAATAATTAATTTTCATTTTTAACCATTAAAATTTAATAAAAGTATTTTAACAATTTATTTAATTTCCATAAACTCAGATGATAAGAATCAAGTCATTAATTAATAAGGCGGAATACCATTTTACGAAAGTCTTGACAAAGATTGTTCTGAGGACAATCAAACTTGTAATATTAATAAAAATATGAAAAGTCACATTTGTGTTTTTAATAATGATAGTAATAATTATTATTATTTATAACACTGCAGTCCGATGCAACAAATTTATTCTTTAAAAAATCAGTAATTAACTTTTGGGTGCACATTTCAAAAAATTGTGCAATAAGCAATATTAAAACAAGCTTTTTTATATCAATTTACTGTTATTCAATTTTGTAATTAATTTAATTAATTTTCATAAATAGTTTGCTAATATCGATTATTGGGGAGAGTGCGCATTTCAACATACATAAACAAAAAATTAAAAGAAATTTATCAAACGTAAAACAAAAAATAATTTCAAACAACCGACATTGAAAAATTATCCCTTATAATAATAATATAATTAATAATAATAATTATTATTAATATTATAGTGGTTAAACATATCACATTTATTTAATAATAAATTAAATAAAACAAATATCTCAATGTAGCAAAACAAAAGTAAAATGATTAATAATTTATTTCCAAAGTTGAAATACTTTTTATAATTAATGAAAAAATATTTTAACTAAATTTAGGACATTATTTATATTTTTTTCTAACTGTTTCTTTGGCAAAAAATAATTTCTAAAAAAAATATTAATCAATAAATATAAAAATAAAAAAATATTTTAATTAAATATTTAATAATAAATTAACAAATAAAAAATAATAAAACAATAAAAAAGTTTTTATAACATAAGTTTCATTTTCTTTGTCTATTTTTTCAAAAAAATTTAATTTTTAAAAATATAATTTCTAAATATTTTTTTCTAAAACTAATTTAAAAATTCAAATAATTTTATTTTCTGATTCTTGTCGCCCCCCTCTCAAGATGTTTCTTTGTCAATTTGAATGCTGTCAACAATGACATTTTAATTGCGTTGAATAATTTTTCCCTTTGTCAATAATTATATTTCTTATCCGGCGAAATCTCAACTTTTCCTTCAACGGTTTTTTTCATAACATTTAAAACTCGAAAATTTTCATATTTATTTTAACATCAAAAATACTTTTAAAAACTTTACCGGAATTTGCTTTGTTTTAATTAAAAAGATATAAATCAAGACCCATTTAAAACAAAATAATCATTAATAACAATGAGATTTATTATTAATAACTCATAATTTAAACAAATAAATACAAATTTGAATAATTCATGCAACATTATGTTTATTATTTATATCGATATTTGAATTCATAATAGCACAATTAATATAAATCTCCACCGACTGTGTCGGATAACTGTGTATTACAAATAATACTCAGAATTGGCGCACAACGTAGTGAATCATAGATTCTGTATCGGATAGAAACCATTTGACAAGTACAAAGTTATCAGATCCTCTCACACGGCTTCAGATGCAAGAGTGCGAGCTTTCAATGTTTGGTCACGCTTCGGCTTCCTTCTAAGAAACGACTAGTCATGGTCCTTCATTGCGTGATTCTGGAGACTTTTGACTGTATTAGTGCACTTAGTGCAACGCGAAAATTGACTATGAAACACTCTCTTATCTGTTATATAAAATCTGACAAATATAGAGAACGCTGAGATCGCTCGTAAAGCGCAATTTTTATCTTTTTTTTAAACAAATTTTTGTATCTTTTCTTTAAGTAATAATTTGTGTTTTTGTTATTTTCTAATTTTTGCTATTAATTTTTCAAAAAAATTAAATTTTAAGAATTAAAATTGAACAAAAACAATTTAAAAATCTTCATGTTTTAATGCATTTTCAATAATTTTGGAAAAATGGTTCAAATCTTATTCATGACTGTTAAGAGAACTCACACATTTATTACATTCACAATTTTTATCATCTTTATGATGATCAACAGTAATGCTTTCACTTAGATCCATCAATCAATTTTCAATATCTCCCATTATAATCTGAACTAACTTGATAAAATTTTTTTATTTAAAAATATTTAATTTAAATTTGATTGGCTGAAATAAAATATTTTTATAGTCATTTTAAACATTAATTTGATTTTAATTATTTAAAAATTTACAAAAATAAAATCATTAAAATTATTTAAAAGCTGCAATAATAAAAACTAAAAATTTGAATATTAAATCTAAATTTAAATCAATTAGTTTCAGATTATAAAAAATTAAATATTGATAATCCATCTGTTTAGGAGAGGCACAATCCCAAATCAACATACAACATAATTCATAAACATACACACACCAAATATTCCTCACAATGACGGCATGGAAAGAAATGTTTCCAGTTCTTGCTGCAAGAACATATACATGTACAGAAGTGCCTTCCAGAAACCTTCCTTTTTAGTCGTGTAAACACTGCAAAACTAACTTCATCTAAGAAAATCAGTTTGTCTGAATTGTAGGTGTGTATCGTGTGTGTCAGGGTTAAGGAATTTGTTTTTCATATTAAACACCACTCTTAAAGGCTGTGAGCTATTTTTAAATTTTGTTTTTTAATATTTTCTGTTTTAATTGTCTGTCATTTTTAGATTGAAATTTACTATATTAAATTCGCTATCGAAAGATGAAATATTACTCTTAATTGCAAGCGACTGCCCTTTTAAAATGAGCATGTTATATGAAAATGAAAAAAAAGGTTGACTTTCATTGGTGAGTTAGCACTTATCTTGTTATTTATTTAACTCTTATGCATAGAGTGCTCTATTAAAGTGGAATAATTTCTTATTAAGAAAAATACGGGTGTATCGATTTTCTGTGACAAATTTTTAAATGTAGAGTTTTCAAGTAAAAATTAATTATTTTATGTTCGAAGAGTTTTCTATTGTTCAGATGCTTAAACAAATTATTATTAAAGTACAGATGATTGATTT
The DNA here is from genome assembly GCA_001938485.1 of Girardia tigrina. Lineage (NCBI taxonomy): Eukaryota > Metazoa > Platyhelminthes > Tricladida > Dugesiidae > Girardia > Girardia tigrina. The sequence continues at coordinate 71,520 of MQRK01233003.1, read as the reverse complement.
GAAACTCAAAATTCTCGTTGTTTCAAATACAACCGATAAACAATCTTTAGATCGAATTTTGCGAACAATAGATAAAGATATCGTCTTCCAAGTGAAATCAAAACAGAAAGCTACGTCTCAAAACATTAACGATATTATCCCCTCAAGTTCCAATTTTGTCAATCCGAGTGATTACTCAAAGAATATTCTACCTGCAGACTCAACAAGATATTCTTAACGGAAACATTTTCTTTTCTCTAATATCGTACGTATTGCTTGCCTCGTTTGTTTATCAGTACAAATGCTTCAATTTTGATGATAAATCGACACTCAAAAACGGATTTTCTTGGAGAGAAATTAAACGCATGCCCTATTCAAACAAGACATTTCTGAATCTTTCAATGGGCAATCATGATTTATATTTTAGATGAAAAAAGGCCGGAACAATCGAAATGGAACAAATACGGGCCCAGCACTCTATTTCCGTACATTCAACATCAAAGTTTCCGCAATTTCTTTCAACGCGCAGCTCTACTACCTCCGCCTGATTGATGACCCCAACCAGGGTCAGTGCGGAACACAATCGTTTTAATTAAATTTTTAATTTATGTTTATTTATTTTATTATATTGATGCATTTGGTTATGTAATTTCTTTTCGATTTTTCGGCTTGTTCATACTTTTCTGTCGATGTTTTGGCCTGCTCCCAATTTTTTGAGCTGCCCAGTTTTTCAACTACAAAGCATCAGAAATGACTTTAGTCGACTGAGCTTTCCGAATTTTAAAAGAAAATGTCTCTAAGTCTTCTGACAAATTTTAATGTTCTTTTCTTAATGTTCATGCTCATTCTCTTTAAAAAAACGTAATTTTAAAAACGTTAATTTTAAAACAAATTTACTAATTTTTTTAAATGTTTTTTTTTAATTTTTTTGATAAATTTTATTTTTCTTGAAAACTTTACTGCATAAATTAAAAAAATAAATTATAAAAATAAACCAATTCCTATTATTTAAATAAGCTTTATTTATTTATTTTAATTATTATTTTAAATTAATAAATTCTGAAGTTAAAAAATTTAATAAACTTCAACAACAATTCTTTCAAGTTTATATTTAATTTAAATAATCAACTTTACATGTATTTAATGTATTTAAATTTAAAAGATGTTTAATATTTCATTTAATATTTAATTCAAAATATTAATAATATTTGTTGGGGTTCTTTTCGGTGAACTTTAAATTTTTGATATTTTTAAAAATCATATTTGTACTTTAAATAAATTAAAAATTATGTTCGATTAATTAAAATGAAATAATTCTTTAAAATAAAAACCTTTTAAATTCTCAAAAAAAGAACAAGCTCATTCTTTAAATTTTTGGAAGTAATTAATTGTTATAAATAATCTCGAAAATAAAAAAAATATTTAAAATCAAAAGTTTTAAACAGTTATTAGTAAAAAATATCTTAATTAATTTTAAAAAATTAATTTCATAAAAATTGAATTTTAATTATTTTGCATTTATTTTAAGAGTTATTCGGAAGAATTTTTTGTTAAAATTTTTGTTTTCAGAGATGTAATAAAAAAAAGATAATTTAAAGTTAAAAGGCAGTTGGAAATTCCGCAAATTAAAATTCGATAAATAATGGATAAAATATAGATGTATATTTTAAAAATTTTAAAATTAATGAATCTCTATTAAATAATAATAAATTTAAATATTGCTAAATATTTTTGTATTTTAAATTTGTAAGTTATTTTTATTGAAAAAAAATTTTTTTTATTGAAAACAAATAAAAGGTTTTTATTAAAAAGAAATAATTTATAATCGAATGATTTAAAATCAAAGAAAGATATTTATGACTTGAATTTTTAAAATATTTTTAAAGATCTAAATTTATGCAAAATTGAATAAAATAACATATTTATATATTTATCGATATTATTATTTATATTTAGAATTTTGAGATCTGGATTATGTAATTGAAATATTATTACTCATAAATTTGTTTCAATAATGAAAATTGTAGTAGAAATAAAGTTTACAAAATTATGACTTCCAATTTTAATCACGAACTTAATAATATTGAACATTAAATATTTTTTTTTAAATTGCGATCAATAAAATAAAAATGAAACTAACTGTCTAAATTATTTTTATTATTTATTTATTATTTTATATTAATTTCGTTGAAAAAATATTACTCAATTAAAAAACATTAATTTTCCTAACTCTACCCCATTATATTGTATTACTTTTTATATTTTATATTTATTTATGTAATTTTTTATTTATAACTACGTCGATAAAGTCGTCCCTACATAAAACTAAATCCGAAGAACAGTCGGCAAGCTCACCAAAGATGTTAAAGAACAATTAATTTTCATTTTCTTTTGTTTTGTTTTCTAAAACGATTAAAAGCAACGAAAAAAAAACTAAAAATATTAATAATAATTTTAATTCATTAAGTATTTTCATTTTCTTATTTCCCTTTTTTCGACAGAGTTATTTAAAAATTGAGAAAGTTGTAAATTTCTAACAAAAAAATTGTTTGCTTTTTTCTTAATTACTCTCAAATATGTTAATAATCAATAAAAAATAGTTTCACTTTCGTAATTTTGTTTTAATTTATCCCTAATAGAAATCTTGCAGTAAAACAAAAAATCATTTTACAATAATTTTAATGCAAAAATAATTAAGGATAAATTTTTAATTTGGAACTATTTTGATTCTTTTACATGTCCGAAAATTCAAGAGAATATTTTTCTAAAATATAAATAAATATATAAATTATCTATAAGGGAGCCCTAACAATCATTTTATCTCGCAAAATTATTTTTCTGAACATCCAATTATACTTCAAAATAAGTTAATTATGGGCGTTTTATATCTTTAAGATAAAGCATTTTATTTCAGGGACCATGGTATAGGAAAGACGCATCACTTTACCCATTTTAGAAGAGTCTAGAATACTATAGAACAGACTTGGCCAACATTTCATATTTCACATCGGATTTCTAAATTTTTTGAAAACAATTTCGGTGGATTACCCGTCATCATCAGACTAAACTAAGATAAGTTTTGTAGCATATGAGAGGGTTGAATATACAATTAATAAATAAATGTAAACAAGATATTATGAGGGTCGACTTGAATTTCTGAGAGTTCACTTCAGAGCATTATTTGACGGTAAGATCTCAATAATCTTTTGAAGAGTTTCACAATCAATGGACTGGAAAGCAGTCAGAATGTCTTCTTTTCATTGTAAAAGATTGAATTTCCCCCTCCCATTCTCCTTTAAATTTCTCATTCTAATATTTTCTCAAGAACATTTTGAGAACTGCTGCAAGTGACCGACTGATTTTACTTTCAGTAAAAATGGATAACGCAGATGCTTTTCATTCATGGTTGCTCATCACACGGCTTTTAGGAAAAAATTGTAATTTTCTTACTCTACATGATCAATGTTTTGAAATTTGATGTTGTTGGGTTCGTAGTCAAGAGTAGTATTCACAACTCCAAATATTTATTCCTATCACTACAAACAATTTCCACACAAATTTACGAGGAACAATATTTTCTTATATTGCTGAAAAAACAGATATCAAAATTTTATTATAAATATCAATATATAAATTTAAGTTTTAATTATAAATATTTACACGTTAATTATAAAATTTGTAATGGCTGTTTTATTTAAAAAAATCAACTGTTTAAAAAATTAATTATTTAGCAAAAAATTTTAAATTTACATAATTTTCAAATAGTTTTTATGTTAAAAAAATTATCTGTTTTCAAAATTATATTTTTAGCAAATAAAATTTCATTAATTTATTTTTGAGAATTACTTAGAGATATTTTAATTATTATTCTTTTCAAGAAAGTTGGATTTTGTATATTCGCTTACTTTAAATATTCACAAATTTATGAGTTCTCCAAATCTTCACAGATGTTAAATGTACGGCACATTCTTCAGAAAAGATTAAATTTCTAATTTATTTACAATCATGAGCACTAACAACCATTCATTTGCACTCAAGTCGAGTTTGTTGATCTGCTTCTGATAAAAATCGGACGGAAACAGACTTTTAGGAGTTCATGTTTCATGGGACAGTCTTCAATTTTTTTCTTTTTTTCTGTGAATTTATATGACAAGATTCTTTAATAATTTGGATCTCTTTTTATCAGGATGGCGGCGAACAAGTTATAAGATAAAACTATCTAGATAGTTTTTAATTAAAAAAATAAAATTATGAGAAAAAAATTAAATTAAATAAATATATTTATATTATATGAATCAGTATGGGAAAAAAGTTTGATTGTTGTTGTCAAGAGAACTCACGCATTTGACAGAACATTTATTACATACACAATTTTGATCATCTCTATGAAGATCAATAGTATTACTTTCACTTAAATCCATTAGTCAATGTTTAATACTTCTCATTACGAACTGAACTAACTTGAAAAAATTTTTTTATTTTACATATTTAATTTAAATTTTATTAGCTAAAATAAAATTATTTTTTATAATCATTTTTATACATCAATTGGATTTTATTTATTTAAAAATTTACAAAAATAAAATCAATAAAATTATTTAAGTTACAATCATAAAAATTAAAAATTTGAATATTAAATCTAAATTTAAATAAATTAGTTTCAGATTATAAGAATTAAAATATTAATCATCCATCTGATTATGAGAGACACACTCCCAAATCAACACACAACATTTAAACACGCAAACACTACACAAAAACATCAACACACCAAATATTCCTCACAGTTGTAATTTTGTAAAATATGTTTATTTTTCGTTGTTTAAACACACTTTTACATTGTTGTTATTTATGATTTCTTGTCGCATTTATTTAAAATCAAGTCGAATAGCGATAGTAAACAATTGGATTGTATCGTCGATAGAGAATCATTGAGATACAAAGAGAGATTTATTAGAGATACTGAGAGAAAGTCGCGAAAGCGAGAAAGTCACGATAGGTCGAGCAAGTGACGAATTAGGAGGGAAACATTTCAGATTCCTCTGTGAGAGAAATCGCGATATTAAATTCGCAAATGTCTTTATGAAATTCTTTCAATTATCTCAATCGAGCAAATCTCCAAACTTCGAATATGCCGATGGAACTCGCAACAACTGAATAACTAAAATGATGAGATTGACTATATTTTCAAATCATGAGTGGCAAACAAGAGCATCGTGTCCGCTGTATTTCAGCTTTTCAATTTGATCTCTGAAAATTCCTAATTGATGAGCACATCATCTTATAATCATTACTGAACATGAAACAGTCCGTATTCAGGGAAAGGTTAACGTAGGTTCTCTATATAGGAAAACACTTTCACTTTGTTTAGTCAAATCAGAAATAGTTAGATAAAGAATAATGTATTACAAAGCAGAATAATTAGAGGAAGATGGACCTTGCTATATCCTACAACACAATCAAGTATCGATGGTTACAAATAACCTTTCGTTAATTTAATTATTCTCTCAACAGTTGGCCAAGCTCATCTTCAGATATAAACTAAATAGAAAACATCTGATAAAAGTATGTCTTACAAAATAAAAGAGTTCAAGATTAATCTCGACAAGCACTTTCTTGTTGATCTTTATGGTCGACAGTTGAGTCCACTGTTATGACTAACTATTAAATGTTGAGTCTTAGTATTGAATCTCGCAGAATTTCTTTAAACTTGGGACTCGTCATTGCAATTATTATAATAAGTAAAGTATAGCTAAATTGTGTCGACTCTCTTCAGTTTCTGCGTCTGAGATACGGTATCAAATAGCCTAATTTAATGTACATTAATTATAAAATACGTTTATTAATAAATAAAATGATAAATAATAAAAATCATTTTTCATCAACAATTTAGCGAGTTTCGTTACATAAAACTGAATGAAGGGAAAATTGCTCCCTTTAAACGCCTCTTAAATACGGATGAGAACAAACTGATGTTGGCCTGATTCCTCTTCAATCTCTTGGAACAACAAAAGGAATAGCGGGGGACCCGAGTTACGTTGTAATCACTCTATATCAATAATATTGTAACTTTTTCTTGCTCCATTCTCCACTTAGATGTAAGATAATACGCAATTAAAAGAAGAAATATCTCATTCAAACAATAAATTTGATATGTGAGAGATAAAAATAAATTGTTAAAATAGGAGAATGTTTTCCTAAGCTTTCGGCGGTCTAGGAGGATAACAATAATTCAACTAAATCTGTAGAAGTCGCATTTTTGCTATTTTAATATTGAATGTGATGGTATTAAAAATATAAATAAATAAAATTCGGATAAAGAAAAAATAAGAAAAAGTTAGCGGTTAGTTATTAGTAGAGTCGATGTAACGGTAAATGGAATTGGATGACGACGAAAGACTCACTTCCGTTGCGGAAGTTTGTTCACATTTGATTTTAGATTAATTTGAAATTGGAGCCAACATATATTTTTAATTTTAGTTTAAAAAATATAATAATTTTTGAGTTTTAAATTTAATCGGATTAAAAAGGCAAATATTATTTTAAAAGATTTGTCAGCGCATTGATTATTGAAGAAAGTAGAAAATTTGTTGAATTTTATTAATAAAAAACATTAAATTGTTTATTCATGAATTCAAATATGATTTAACCACCACAGACATTTGCGAAATCCGAGCTGCAAAGGAATTCTCCCAGCTGGATGTCTACTTCAGGTGTCGACCAACGAATTCGATTGTGGAACATTCAATGTCTTATTATTCAAACTAAATTTAAATTATATTAAATCTTTTAAAATTTTTTTTATTGTTTTCTTGCGTAGTCTGATGACGGAGTGATTATGGGAGTGTTTTAAAATCCATATTTTACAGTCAAGTGTAATATTATATTGGAAGAGGTCTTGTAATGTCTTCCATTGAAGGTTTCCTAGAATTGTTTGTGATTATATACGATGTATTTGCTTCAAAAGAGTCCTTGGTACTTCAACTGACACAAAGAGTTTAGTAGTTTAATTGACTTCTATGAAACGAATACGCAATGTTCTCTGTAATGGAAGCTTTAAGCAAAGAATAGAACAAATATTAACTGTTAAATTAGACTTGAATGAATATTTAGATAAAAGTTCAGCGATCACGACTCTGGATCAGAGAATTATATCGCTCTAACTGTTGTATAATACTAGATATATAATATAAAAAAATATATAAATAACGAGTGTAAAGGCAAAATCTAGTCATTTTTGTCAATCCCCCAAAAGAATAAAGGTCTAAAAGAAGCAAAACATTTTTAGCAAATGAACGGGACAAGTAGAACATGAAATACTCATTAAACAAGAGACAATGGTCCATTACGGTACATACATCTTATTCGGGCTCTGACAGTCCTAAAATAATTGCTTAAATGCGACATGTCCATTTCCTTCAATGATTTCTTCACCATAAGATCCAACTGCATGATGTTCGTGGCCTCCAAGTCTCCCTTGAAAACTTTGGATCAATAATTGACCCAAAAATTTTTCACTGGACGGCATTGGGAAATATTTGGAGGGTTATATGTCTTGGGGACACATGGAATATGAAATGACACCAACAGTCGCAGTGTAGAATTTGCGTAATGCTCAGACGCAAGGTCTGGCCGGAACATAATATTGCTCTCTCAGTGCTCCTTCTCAATAAAGCGAACCAATATAGTATTAATACAATGGTCCTGATAGAATTTTGCATTAATGGGGAACTTCTTTTCAGATCGATATTTTACCAGAGAGGGAGTAGTTTGTGTCCGAGGAGTAAAAGTGATCGCTTCAGGTTAGATGATTTGAGTATGAAATAACACTGGTCATTTTTTCTCTCAAAACTTCAATACTTGCAGTCTTCACTTGTTCAGAAGTGTACTGTGGAGCTTTAATTCGTTTATAACATTGAATTCGCCGTTCATTAAGAACATTTATGATGGTTTGCTGACTCGCATTGTGCTTGTTGGCCTTTTGTCGGATTTACACACTCCTTTTGTTTACTCACCATCGACAGATTCTGACCCGTTGGGCGTTTGTCAGATTTTTATTATGTCCACCACTTTCTTGCCTGTGAGACACATCCGAATTCATCTTTAGTCTTATAAGAATGGATTAGATTGTCGAGAGTGTAATTCCCTCTTCTAAAAAGTGTTTCACGGTGAAGAATTTTCCTTTCCAAAATCTGCTAACACTATCTCTGAGTTGTTGTTCTTTGATGACTATGACAGAAAAATAACTAACTGCAGGATGACAAAATGTTTTGTAATCAACACATGGACCAATCAGAATTGCTTACCTCTTTAGTTTACATTTAAGTCTTGCTTTAAGTATATTATTAATTCAATTTTAAAATATCCTGATTTTGCCTCTACGCCGGTTACATATAAATACATACTTTATCCTACATAAATACAGTTATGAAAATAGATAATATGAAATTTTAGTACATTTTATATATTGTAGGTCACTACCGAAATTAGGTGGGTTTTAAATTCTTACTCTTAACGATTCAATTATGAATTTTATTAACAACATCACAATTTGAATGTAAACATTTATTGACAACACAAACAGATTCTTCACAACAATTCTCAGTGGTCATCTTTCTTTGATTGATATAGTTTTTGTTTATGTATTCAAATATAAAAAAACAACGAATGAAAAATTTTTTAATATTAATTTTTAATTTCTCAAATTTTATTGAATAAAAATGCATTACGTAATTTTTTAAATAAACATTAATTTTTAAAATATATTAAATTTAATAAGTTAAATTCGTTTACTAAAAATATTATTAAAATTCATAATTATAAAACTTTAATTAATTAGTACTTAAAATTAATGTCATTAGATTCAAATAATCAATCAATAAACATATCAATCCCATCTGAGAAGGAGAGTCACAAATCTAAACAGCATACAAACAACAAACTTACAACATTTCAAATTATCCCTCACAAAGTTAACATATAATTTAAACAAAAAACAAATTAAAATAATTACTAATTAATTTTGTTAATGAAATATAATAAAAATAAAATCGAAAATATTAAAAAAAACAATAAATCATTAATTGAAAAACAACCAAAACAACAAAACCAAACAAACTTTAATATTCTATTTAAAATTTATTTTTAATTAAAAAAATAAATAATTACAAAAAATAATAAAAATATTTACTTTTAGTTTTCAAAAAAAAATATTAATTAAAAATTTCCAATACGGTTTCCTTCAGCATGACACAATTTGCTTTTGTTAAAATTACAATTTTATTCATTCTTCTTCTTTCTTGACGAAATGGAAAGAGAAATAATCAAAATATTTTTTAATTAATATATTAAAAATTGGAGAAAAACAAAACAAAAAAAAACAATAATAACTTCGATTTATTATTTTTCGTCAATAAAAATTAAGTCGCCAATTTACAAATAAAACAAATAAATCGTTTTTCTTGGAACAATTTCAATTTCCTTTTTTTTCGTTCTTTTCCTTTCTTTTAACAAGAGAAATCAATTTTATGTTTTTCGACTAAAGAACAATTAACTCTTCTTGATTCAACGTTTTTGTTTCATTCTGAAAATCTTCATTAAAGCAATTTTCTCTCATGGAAAAAAGGGAAAACAGAGACAAGATAGAAGACAACGAACAGTAATATTTACTTAACATGAGCGCGTACAAACTGCTGTGCATAAATCACTCATACGCCCTTCAACCAAACACTGTGGTAATGTCAATACTGGGAGCATTGTCAGTCTTTTCTCCTTTATTTCTAAGCATATGCCCATAGGCAATAATGCGTTTCCTGATGCTATGAGCTGGAATGCAATATAACTGAGACTTATGGGTTGTTTGTTTAAAGTTTCGAGGGGGTTGATTGGCTCTCGCAGACTCTTTACCTAATAGGCAGCTAAATTGAGTTTAGGATTTCTTCAATTGCTTCAGCACGATCTCATTCGATTCAGTGCCAACAACAAAACAACGTCCACAGTACAATACGCTCTCCTTTCCCCAACTTTTCTGTATGCCTATCCATTGCTGGCTGACTTTGCTTTTGGGAATGCATGTCACCTTTGTTTGTATTTCCCTCTAATTTGTTCTGAGATTTCCAATTACATTATCAAGTGTTATTTAATATATGTTCTTTCTTTTCTTTTTAATTAAATTTCACCAATATCGACGATGGGAAAAGAATCGGAATTTAATTTTCTTTTCGTCGACAAATTTTATTTTTTTATCTCACTTCAAAATAAAAAAAATAAATAAATAAAAAATAAAAATATAATTTTTTTTCTGAGTTAATGTTTCGATTTGTCTTTTTTTATATTAGTTGTAGATTTAAATGAGACTTTAATTTTCGTTTTGTTTTTGTGTTGCCTGACAAATGAATTGGTCTTCTAATTACTCGGGCTAATTAAAGGCTCAAGAATTAATTAATTTTTTTTGAAAATAATATTTTTTTTGAATTATAAATATTTGGGTTGTCGTTGGAAATATTTACAGTTATTTATTATCTTTTTTCATTATTTAAAGAATATTAAATCAATATTAAGTAGATTAAGAATTCTTTAAATTCGTTAAACAATACATTTGCACCATATTTATAAATTAATTCAACGCTGAAAAATGTGTACCTTCTAAAATGCGAGCAAGGAAATCCAACATGTGGGTATTTCTTAGACACGGAGCCCCCAGCATTTTGGCGTACACTTTCAGCATCTCAATAGATCGAAAAACTCACTTTTCAAACAAGTCAATGAACTTTTCTAGCACGAATGAAGGTCAGAGCTGTGGGAAAGATAAGAAAGCTCAACGAAGTCGATTCGCGGAGTATGAACAGTGACTGTCTGCAGGAATTTCGTCTTTTCTGCCTTTAACAATACGTAGGTAGTATTAAGTACTGATTTTCGTGACTTTGTCACCAAAGTTAGTATGTAGAAGAACTCAAAAATTCCAAAATATTATCATCATCCCATCTCGCAGCTGACAGAATCCTCTCCCCAATTTAGAAGAGATCATTTTTTCCCTATTTTTTAAGATCTTCTATCTTTAAGATACAAAGAGAGTGGTGTTTTGCTTTCCGTCACGAGATTATCCTGGAATTGAGCAGCAATTTCAGCATGAATATCATTGTTCTCTTGACAGCATTCTCACGTTAACAAGGTAAGGCACGAACCGCGAGCTTTAAGCTTTTACTCCCGATGAAGGAAACTTCTAGTTAAGGATGGATCATGGAAACAAATAACGAAAATGTAAAAATATCGTTAATAAATAGAGATTTAAATAAATATTAGGGAGAACCAAAAGTCTTTTCGTATTTTTTATTAAAAATTTAAACATAATTTTACAACAAATAAAAACATTTAAGTTTCAAAGTAAAGGCCATTTGAATCTATAGCCTGAACCCATCTAAGGGCAAGTTGTGCGATCTCGCTGCGGTACCAATCCTTGTTCTTAGAAGCGAAGAACTAGTGATACCCGTTTTCGACCTCGAAGAAAGTGTGCCATAGAGCGGAAAAGGTGATAGTCGGATGGCGCAATATCCGGACTATACGCTTGGTGTGGAAGAAGTTCAAAGGCGTCGAGATTTTTGATTTTTTCTTTGTTTGTTTGGCGGTGTGCGGTTTTGCATTGTCCTGTTGTAGAAGAACTTGCTTTCGATTGATCAAAGCGGAGTATTTCTCAACAAGTGCCTCATACATTCGATCAAGTTGGGCGCAGTAAAGATCAGCGTCGATGGTACGACCATTTGGAACCAGTTCGAAGTGAATCAAGCCTTCGAAATTCCACCAAACACACAAAAGTGTCTTCCTTGAGAATCAATCTCGTTTCGCTACCGGTTTCGTCATTTTTCCGGGGTCCAACCATTGATTTTGTTGGTCTGGATTACTGAAGTAAACCCACTTTTCATCGAAAGTTACAATTGGACGGATGAAACGGTCATCGCGCGGATTTTCAAGCAATTTTTGACAAGTTTCGAAACGCTTTTCGGCTTGAATTTGTGTCAATTCATGAGGCACTTCTCGACATCGTCTATTGACCTTGCCAAGAGCGTGAAGGTGTCGTACAATGGATGTTTGAGGAATATCGAGTTCGGCCGACAATCTGCGAGTACATATTGACGGATTTGTCTCGATGGCTTCACAAATTGCTCCGGAATCTACGGTGATAGGTCGGCCTTAACGTGCATTGTCTCCGAGGTCAATGTCGCCTTCGTTGAACCTTTTGAACCAATTTTATGCAGTACGATTTGAGACAACATTATCGCCTTCAACTTCGAATATCTTCTTTGTTGCTGCAGTTTAAGTCATGTTTCCAATAATGGCGTAAAAGAACACGAATTTCAAAATTTTCCATGATTTTTCTAAAAGACCATAAAAATGATATTAACTACTAATTAGAAGTTTTAATATATATTGTGATAGAGCAGTTCAAGAGCTTTAAAAACATATAACACATGTATATAAAATATCTTTATTTGGTAATAAGAAACAATTGAACAAAACGACTTTTGGTTCACCCTATATAAATATAAATATAAGCATGTATACTATTTAACGAAAGTAAGCGCTTCTAACTTACCATCGATATTGATAATATTTTCCTGAAAACCTTGACAACTTCAATTAATTTTATTTAGTTTGAAACTTGATTATTTATTTAGTTTTTTTAAGAATGAAACTTGAAAGTACCAAACATCACTCATCAGTAAAGGTAAATCGATTTCCTCAGTATTAATGAGTGATATAATTTCAGTTTTCATGAAAGTAAACAGATTTAGAACTTTTCCTTACCATAGTCATCGAACTTCTGTGTGATAAAGCAAGCTCTTGTAATTAAATCCATTACTTTGCAAAAAACTGAAATCTTAGATTGAAGATTGAATAAATTCAATGTAGTGAACCCCTTTTACGACCTCATCTAGAGTTACTGAAAGCATGAGAAGAACCGCTTTTGATTTTTTTTTGAATGAACGATTTTTTTTTATGAATGAAGATTTAACACTTTTTTTCTCTAGCAGGTGTATAATATATCCTTTTTCAAGCGTTTCAGAACTAAAGCTTCAACTGTGCAGATACTAACGCAATTTTCTATCTTATGCTCATCTTGATAAATGGCAATTATTGAGAATTAAATTTCAATAAAGTATTGAATGGATGTGTCACAATAAAAATTTTCACACAACAAACTGGAAAAGTTCATTGATTTTACCAAGTTTTATATACTGATAGGTGGTGTCGCAATGAAAATAGGTTCATTTTTCCAAGGTAATACTGAGACGTATAATGCCAGTAATACATGAGTGTTCTTCTGGTGTGTGTTGCATAGGGCACAAATGTGCCAAAATACGAGTTAAACACTCGTGAATTTGACGCACATTGTAATGAGTGTCTTTACGTGACACCGAGCAACGCTACAATGCGTGTCAGTTAGCAACATTATTGATGAAGCCTGTTGAATATGTGTCCTAGTTTTACTCCATTTTGTCTGGAACATTTGTACGAGTTCATTTTATGATATTGGACAGCAACAATTTTAATTTGTAATTAAAATAAATAATTTAGTTTTTTCAAAAATCTGATTACAGTAATTGATTTTTTAAAAGATTAACTTTTTAAACAACCTAAAGTTTAAAAACAACATTTCCAAAAAAAATCAAAAAAGCTTTCACGGCGCATTTGTTAATTCCTGGATTTCCTATAAGTATTCTAACAGTCAAAAATAGGTTAGAAACTATTGCTTTTTCGAAGAACAAAAATATCTTTGAGTTGAGAATTGAAAAATTTATAATTGTCACTTGTTCATTAAATTGATTAATATTTAAAGATTTTGTCGATGGATTGTGGTAAAATCATATGTAGTTTAAATTACTATGCATCGATGATCAAAACGCATTAAATTAGTTTTATTCTTAAGAAACGCTCATGTTCGATGCAGTACCAATGTTTCCATAGAGACTAACCCGTGGTAGCAGAGACGCAGTTATTTTGTCGCTGCTCGGGTATTTCGTTCTGTCCATTTTACTGGATATTATCAGTTGCTGTTGTTCAGTCATCGATAGTTTTATTTTTTGAAAATTCTTTAACAAATTCGTATCGTTTAATTTTCAAAAAATCAGAAGGAACAAAATAAAACTAAATCGTACAAAATTGTCTTTTAGAAATTCGATATATGTTTCGTCACATAACCCATTTATTTTGTTTTTGTTTGTATTTTATAAAGTTTTCATACTGAAAAATATTATAAATAAATTCCTTGTTACTTTATACATTTTAAATTTGGAAGATTTCTGTATTGAATAAAACTTTTTAACTAATCTGAGTATATTTTCTGATCATAAGGATATTCCAGTCTACAAAAAATAATTGAGACAGTATTCAGATTCTTATAATTTTTTATGTAATCTGAAAATATTTGTACATTTAAACTATCTGTGAAATAGAACGTACAATCAACTTTTTAAAATATTATTTTCTAAACAGATTCCCTTATGCTGCAGTGTCAGACAACATCATAATATTAATAAGTGATTAAACAATGCGTTTGCAAAATGTTAAGTGAAACTTCGGGACCTGTTGCATTGGTAACCTGAGTGAACAAGTCAGACATATTTTTTATTTGTGTCCCTGGGAAATTAGAAAGGGTTTGAGTCCGTCTATAGGCGAAAATGTCTGAAAACTAGCCGAAATACTGTTCAGAAATTCTGACAGTAATGTCACAGTACCAGTGGGACAGCAATCTCTGACAAGGTTAAAATCTTTTCTGAGTGCGAATTCCGCTAGGGCTGATCGGCAGTACTTGAGATACAGAACAGCTGTAAAGTACGGTGAACCCACGGTCTATGGTGAGACAAAGTATTGCAAATGATTTTTGATGAGTTCAATCATTCGAGTGGAGCAATAAGACAGCTCTTCCAGTTTCCAAAAACCTCTTGTAAAACTTGCAGTTTAATACATTAAATGATGCAAGGATAATGTAAAAATTAAGAGTTGGACTTGGTGAAAATCTAAGTAAATGATCATCTGCTAAAAGAGTACATCAAAATAGACAATCACATATTCCACTATTAACTTATACAACCAACAATGAAAAAAGTTTAAAAGCAAGAGTTTCCCACCGACCTAATTCAGAACATATTTAGTAATTATCAAAGCTTTTAGAGGGGCATTAACATCTCCTCAGAAGAGATTGGGAAGAAATGACTGGCCAATAGCGGAAAATCTTCCGCTGAGTATCGTCTAATAATCCGAAGAGATGATACATTTGTCATGTTTATGTTCTGTGTGAAATTATAGCTCAACATAGAGCTCTGATTCGTGATGTTAATTGAAAAGTCTGCGCCGTTTGCAAGAAAAAGAATGACTTTTATCAGTATAGGATAATAATTCAGTCAATATTGTTCTCATTTTGACCAAGACAGAGAACAGGTCATGAGTCTGTTCGATTAAAATCGCACTGGGTCTGTCAAAAACGTTTATCAGAACAAACAAGATTCAAACACCTTATCCCCTTCTATAATCCAAGATCTCATTTGGCAAGCAAAAACATGTAATTTTTCAAGAAAATAAATGAGACCATTGTACCAAGCTCCTCTTCTCAATTTTTGAATCTTTTTATGATGAGTTTTTTTGTTATTAAAAAGAGCTCCAAAACAAGGTGTTCAATGATTAATAAGAAGAAACAACTTCCGCATTTTATGAGGTTTCATAAACTAAGGAAGCTCTTTGATCAAAACTTGTTGGCGACAACAACCAAGATTGTGTTATTGATGGATGATTTCTCTTCTAATGTAAAGTTCTTTCGTCACATATTTAATCAACATAATAATAATAAAAATAAAACTACCTGTCCAAAGTTGAAAAACAACATCCCTTAGACGTCAGCAGTAGTATGTACAAATCTTTAGGTTAAACGAAATCAACATTAGTTGATATTTTCAATTTTCTTCAAACCTCTTTGAACGTTTTAACCTTAAATTAAAAGTTTTTAGAATAATATTTATGTGCTTTTTTACATAAAATCTCTCTCAGCAGAGAGAGTGTCACCCGTTCAAATATTCTATATTCTAAAAAAATACTTTTCCAATCATCGTCGGCTTATTTTAACAAACACAAAATAAATTTAAAAAAATAAATTTTATTTAAATTTTAATAATAAAAATGATTACATAACATAAATATCTTTTATTTGGACTACTGCCATGTCGTCTGTATTACTACTACTACTACTACTACTACTACTACTAATAATAATAATAATAATAATAATAATAATAATTGTAAAGAGAAGTCACACATTTGACAGAACATTTATTACATTTACATTTTTGATCACCTCTATGACAATCAATAGAATCTCTCGCACTTAAATTCATCACTCGATGTTTAATACTTCTCATTCCAATCTGAACTAACTTTAAGAAAGTTATTTTATTTAAAATACTTAATTTAAATTTTATTGGCTAAATAAAATTACTTTTGATAATCATTTTCAAATTAATTGGATTTTAATTATTTTAAAATTTACAAAAATAAAAATTATAATTTTGATTATTAAATCTAAATTTGAATAAATTAGTCTAAGATTATAAGAATTAAAATATTGATCATCCATCTGATTAGGAGAGGAACAATCCCAAATCAATACACAACATTGAAACATGCAAACACTATGCAAAAGTACACAAAAACACACACTAAATATTCCACAAATCCCACTACATTTAAATGAATTTCGCCATTCCACATTTCTGATCAAAATTCTACCATCTTCTAGCTCCAATTCATAACTTCTTTCATGTCTTCTGCTTTTTATTGTGACTGGACCAGAATATCTTTCTTCTTCCTTTGTATCATTTTCTTTTTTTGTCAACAATTTATCCCCGTATGAAATATTCGTTTTGTTTCTATCGTATTTTCGCTCTTTTCTTTCTTATCACAACTCTGTTTCTTAGTATCTTTCCACCAATGTCTTAACTTCCTATAAAATATCATTTCTGCTGATGAGATACCTGTGATAGCTTGAATTTGTACTGTTCATCATAAATTCTACTTCTGGCAAAATTTCCCTCCAATTTTTGTGGGCTTGATCTTTTATCTTCATGTTCATAGCATCTCTAATTGTTTTAAATTGTCTTTCAATGATGCCATTGGTATTGTGATGATAAAGACTGGAGAAAATTATTTCTGCTTTAAATCTCTTCGATGTGTCTTTGAAGAGTGTCGATTCGAATGCTTTACCTCTATCCACATGGATCTCTTTTGGTGGTCCGAATTTCCAAATCCATTTATCCAGTAGTACCTTCCGAGCAGTTTTCTCATCTTGATGAATTACAGCATTCAGACTTATATACCTGCTAAATTGACCGATTAGAATTAAACATTCGAATATTAAATCTAAATTTGAATAAATTAGATTTAGATTATAAGAATTAAATATTAGGTTGCTCGAAAAATAATGGCGGTTTTTGAGCTTTATACTTTGTTTATCTACTTTGATATGTATATAAGTTTAAATGCATTAGTGTTAGATATTATTTGAAATCTTATGCCTAACTGTATATTCTTATAGCCATTATTAACATATTGCTGTTATTTTTTAGAATATTTACGGTGCGAAATTAATAATGGAAAAAAATAAAATTCGAGCACTTTTCTTGTACGAATTGAAACTGGGTCGTAAAGCAGCAGAAACAGCTCGCAATATCAATAAAGCGTTTGACAAGGGAACAGCTTCTGAGCGCACAGTGCAACGATGGTTCCCAAAAATTTTCCGATGGAGATGAAAACCTTGAAGATGAAGAAGGTCGTGGTCGTCCAGTTGCTGTGAACAACGACAATTTGAGGACAATGGTGGAAACAGATCCCCGTACAACAATCAGAG
>MQRK01233003.1:22452-34657 GCA_001938485.1 Girardia tigrina | reverse complement strand
TTCAAGCATTACCAATGCACTAAAAAGAGGAAAATAATTTTTTTCTAGACATGTGAGAAATTTTATACCTAACCAAAAACGTGGGGCATAGAAATGATCGATTGTTACTAAAGAGGAAACAGTAAAGAGGAAATAGCAGTTACTAATAGCAGTAATTCAGAAATCCGCCCCACGTTTTTGGTTAGGTATAAAATTTCTCACATGTCTAGAAAAAAATTATTTTCCTCTTTTTAGTGCATTGGTAATGCTTGAAAAACGTGGTTGTTTTTATAAAAAAATTTTTTTATTAATAATATTATTTAATATCTTTTCGAGAAAACTGCATTTTCAGTACTAATACTCACTAGAAAAACGAAAAACATTCGTAATGGATTTAAAAAATGTTTCATACAAATTAAGTATTTTACTATAAAAGTTCTGTTCAATATTGTGAACATTTTAACATATATTGTTAACAAAATTATTGAAGAGTACATGGTAAAAATTTCATTAACCGCGAATGCATAGAACTAATTTTAGAAAGCTTTATTCATCGGCACAAACTTTTGAGCCAAACCTGTATTTCGCCCTATAAAGTTTATCCATCATCTCTTCTAAGTTATGCATTGTGAAGGCTTGTATCCGTGATTTTAAATTAAACTGTCTGAAATCCAGATACAGACGGATTTCTTACTTGTTTTTCTTTCAAACGCACACTATTAAGGTATTCCATCTTGAGTAAGATGGTCTGATTATTCCGTTTTTGACTAGATTTTTAATTGCTACTTCAAGTTTGTCGTCCAAATGTATTGGTTATCTTTTCCTTTCGTCTCTATTCTGTGTCAAAACAAGTTCGTGCAACCCACGAACTATCTTGCAATATTTTTATTTAAAAAATATTTTTTTTAATTTTAAATATTAAAATGCAAAATGTTTGTGAGCTCCAACAACCTCTAACAACTTCATAATCTCGTCTTGTATATTCTCTTGATGATGTTGTTTAATGGCATTTGTCCTACACATTTTCCAATTCGAGTAAATGACTAGTTTCTCCAGGATCGTACACGGATCCATTTGGCTTTCCATAGTGTTTTTAATATTTGTACAATGTAGCCATTGTCTTGAATGAATCAGAACCCTTCCGATATTCGAAAATTTTCTTCAAGTTTTCATTTCTGGAATTTTTCATGATAAATACTTTCAAATTTGTTCACAGTTTACTTTCACCATTTATTATTTTTTAACTATTTATTTGCATAATATTCACTGCTTTCTCATAATCATTAATGTCATTTTTGCCTGAAAATTTTTTCACCAAAACGACTTAAATTTTCTTTTGTAATTCGTAGCTCAAAACGTCCTCGACCTTTTAAAATTAAATTTCAGCACCACCTCCCGGCAACAATCAGAAATGACCTTCGAGGATGTGGACCCCTATGAGAAACTATTTCTAATAGAAAACTAAAATTTGATTATTCAAATTTTCCCGCGCTAAATCGTTTATTTAAAACAAATTTATTTAAAGAGAATATTTTAAGCAAGTTCTAACTTAACCTTTTATTATAAACATAGAAATAATAAAAATATAGTATTTATATAATAGTATCATAACTGTATTAAAGTAAAAAGTAATCTGAATTGTCAATTGCCATATATCCAAAACACCTTCTGTAAAGTATAATAGAGCTAACCAAGCGTAGAGTGTTTGATGAACCCTCTTATCTTTACCAAAATAAAATATTGTAAATAAGAATAAAAATTATAATATGATAATAAATAAATTAATGAATATAATCGGATCACAGAAAGAGTGGAGAAAAGTCAAGTTTGATCACAAATGAGAGGTAAATAAATGAATGTACTTTCTTACTGTAAGTCTCATTTTGAGAAAAGCGATACAAATAGGGGAACTTGGTTGTGATGCTGAAATAAGGAGATTGTCGTGGTTTCCGACAACGATGAATCTTTGCTTTTAACGTGTCGTCACAGTCTTCATTCTGGGTTTGTTCCAAATATGAATATTAGACGGATAAACCGAAGGATCTGGAATGAATCAACAGATGCAAATAAATCTTGACTCTGGATGATATGTGCGTGTGTACTATAGTGAGTCGGGGATACCGAGACGAAATAAGAACGTTCGGACAGAAAGACCAATGCAGAATAGACAGACGGCAATTTCTGAATGGATAATAATATTGCGAGCGAAAACTAAATTTCTTAATTCATGTTTACATAATTGACTGGGTAATATTGATTTTTAATTAATTATTTTTTTATTTATTTTTTTTATATTTTTTATTTTTATCTATATATATATATATATTCTTTCTTTTCCATGCTAAGGGAGGTGGTCACTTAAAGAATGTCTCTCCCTCAGTGACTGGTAAAGAATGAAGTCATGGAAATCTATAGGTCACCTATACACCTTCCATGATAATAATATAAATAAAAAGTAATAAATTGTTACATTGAATAATATAATTCATTAAAAACTTTTAAACGGAATGCAAAAAGAAGAAAGCGGGAAAATCCCAAAGACAGAGTGAACAGGAATCTATTTATAAGGGATCAGAAACGAATTCGAAATGTCTGTATTGTAAACAGTTCAAAATTGACTGCAGTAATAAGCATCAATTAGTTCTTCATGAAATAATTTTCTGGAATGTCTTTATTGTAACTTTAACAAATTTGTATGGAAAGATTGGAATTATAAATTAGTTTGTACCAATGAGAACTAGAGGAGCTGTAAGTTCCTTTGTAAATTGAAGATTAATATACTTTTTTAAATGATTTTGTTAGGAAGTTAGACAGATTAAGATCTTGTTAGTGTCGATTCTAACCTCTGAACGACCTGATTGAGTATTTCCCAAACTCAGTCTGTGACAAGCTATTTCTCTTCCCAGTCCATCAAGCTAGGTCCAAACACTGGGGTGGCTGCAGTGAAATTTGGCATTAAAAGAATTGTGAAAACTTTTGCAACAATATGTAGTTTTTAGTGTTTGCTCACCAGCAGAATCAAAATAGTTCCAGCATGATTTCGGAAACTGAGGAGCTCTACCAAGAGTATAATCAATGTAAGTTGATAAGAAGTATGTAAGAATTTCATTGAAACTACCCTCATCAGAGAATTTTGCAGTTAGAATATCAAAAACATTCGTGACACCAGTGGCAAGTACAAAAGCCTAAGTTCTTCAATTTAAAATGAAAAAAATACCACAAAGCCATATATATATATATATATATATATATATATATATATATATATATATTAATTAATTAAAATTTTTAGTCAAAATAAAAATCTAGTTATTGAAAATAACGAGTTTCAAAAAATGTCTAGTTACAATGAAAATATCTCATTTCATTTGTGTCGAATTAAAAAATGTGTCGAATTGTCATGGAACCCAATAAAATATTTTAAAATACCATAATATTTCTTTCAATCATTATATTATACATTATTATTACTACTAGTAGTATTATTATTATTTTTCTTGTTATTATTATAAAAATTTTAATAGGAATATTATTTATTTTTAATAATTTGATTAAAACCGGGAAATTATATCAATTATTTTAATCTTTTCTAAAATTCCAGCAACTGAGAATCATTTATCCCGAATAAACAATCTATATTAAATATCTCAAATAAAATTTTTCGAGATTATATTTATCAAAACTAAAATAATTTATTGTAATTTTAATCTTTTTAATTATACATATAAAATAAATCAATAATAAAAATGATTATTGTATAATATTTTATTTATATGCAGTTACGTATCACAAAGATGTAAGCAGAAAGGAAGTATTCATTTTTGAAAAGCACAAATAATAAACCGAAGATGTAAAATCATCTAAAATACAATCAAGTCTTTTGGAGAATATTCTTGAAGGACCTTCATCGAATATGACCTCTTATTTTATAATCAAAATCGATCTAAATCAAAAATAACAAACGTTGAACCAAGGAAGAGGAGAACCAAGAAATATTTTTGATACTTCATGATCCACGGGGAAGATAGTTTCACAGATTTTGGGACACTTTATCACTTACATTAGATCAGTCAGTCACTTTATCACATATTTATTTATAAAAATATTTTTTGTGTCAGATGTTAATAATTTTTTAATTAAGAATAATTTTAATATTTATAATTAATAAATTAAAAATTAAATTAAAAATATTTTGTTATTATTAGCTGTTTGAAATTTTAATTTTAAATGAAAGTTTTAATTTTAGTCTTTTTAATGAACTTATATAGAATGTTTAAGCTTCTTGCATTGGATTTGATAAAAATAACACGTATGACAAAAAAATGACAAAAAAGAAAACCGTTTAAGTGTACCAAATGTAGCAAAGGTTACAAAACGAAAGGATGGTTTACGAGGCATCTGCGTAAAGATCATCGAATAGAGGTGAAGGAGAATATCAATGAAAATCCGACAGAATCATCAGCGCAATCCAACAGAAGAAGCAAAGCTAACAGAGACAAAGAACCCACACTCATCCAAATGACCGACTTTCAGTCAGCAACAGTCACCCGACTATTTCAACGGTGTAGGAGCAAGCAACTCATCCCGAAAATACACATTTGTCTTTTAGGATCGCAGATCCAGATGCGAGGGGAAAGTTCAAATGTCCCAAAGGAATGTTCAATCATAAAAAGCAAATAAATATTATTTAAAATCTGAATGTTTCAACATGATTTTCGCAATATTTTCTTCAATGAGTTCAAGCTAGAGCATATTCTAGATCAAAGAAACGAAGCATTAATGATGTATGAGGAAAAAGAATCGTCAAAGAATGCTTAGTGCATCGCTGGTATTGGTGATCTAAGCATAATTGCTTTTTTAATTTAATTTATTTAATTTTAAAATATATAGAAATTTATTATAAATTTTTATCCACTTTTGCTCGCCATTTGAAGCAAATTAGCAAGTCAAAAAGCTCGAAAAGTATTGCAGCAAAAATTGAATAAAAATAAAGAAATCGCATTTTCGAAGTGTCATCATCTATTCTTAAATGCATAAAAAACGACTTTTTCTAGACATAATAGTAATTTATAAGGAAAATTATATTTTCTACAACATCTGGCGATCTGTGGCTCATTAATGGGACTGCAATCGTGATCCACAGTACTTCAAATACCAAAGTGTACCAAAAGAAGGTTATGATAACTGTTCAGCGTTCTGAAGGGAGTTTCAGACACTTCTATGTATCTCCAAGACATTTGTAAACAAAAAGACTGATTCTTCTTCATGATGACGCTTTATAAAGTTGAATGAATTTGGCTATGCAAGTTCTCCACATCCACCATACTCATTGGACCTCTCGCCAAACGACTTCCACGTTTTAAAGCATATAGCCAATTCCCTCAATGCTTAGCCCCCGGAATACGGCAATTGCGCACTTGTGGCATAAATAAATTTGCAATAGTTTTTTTCATTTTAAATTATAAAGTTTTTTTCTACATTAAGTCGCAGCAATTTGATATTTAGGTTCAAAAATGTGCTTTATTTTTGCCACAATCATAAAGTAATGAAAATAACGAACTTCATTAAATAAATTTTTTATTCAAAAATTCTTTCCAACATTTAATTTTTTCTAATGTTTAGATCGAGTAAAGGCAAAAGTAAATATTTTGCGTCATTGTCGCTTTTAATTGAAACATTTAGTTATTTATTTTTATCCTTCTCCCATATCAAAACAATAAGTCCCATAAATCTGCAAACAATACAATTACTTTTTACAGTAATTTTTACTTCCTTTTTGTTAAAAACTTTCTCATTTTGCAAATTACTTTTCAAATTCATTGAAAACAATTTTCCCTTAAAGGGGCTCTCAGAATGAATTGTCTGTATTATTTATTTAAAAGCACTTGAGAAAAATGGGACTGAAAGAAAGGGGATTTAGTTGTTTCATCTTCTAAGTAATATGAATAAAAATATGAAATAATTTTATATGAATAGATTTATTTTGTCTATAAAGAAAACTTTCTATAAAGAAAAATTACTATAAAGAAAATTTTCTTATTTTGAAAATCTTTTTCTCATAATTATATTTATTTTAAAAAATATTAGGCTTGTATTTTTTCCATTCGAGACTCTCGGTACATTTATGTACTGTAAAAGTAAACCAACTGAATGATAACAATTCACTGAATTTACTGTTGACAATAAAGAATAAATATACACTTGATATAATTATATTGAATATTAAAAATTAACAAAATGTGCAATGTTAATACTAATAGGGAATTAGGCGAAGATCGTTAGGTTAGGAAATTCCGCATGAAGATGGAATTAGTTAATTTGGTCACTGTCAAATTCTCAAGCTACTGCAAATAGTTTATTGTGACAACATGTATCATTTTACATACATTAGTTCTAGAGTGTGTGTATATCAATATACATATTTAAATTTAGATTACAAAACCACACACACATTATTAGATGCCAAATAATACCATTGGACACATCATTGCAAATGAGATGCAGTCCTCATACACACACACATGATATAATCTGACAGTCACGATTGATCGAGATGGTAAAATTTCGTTGAAAGGGTTTTTAATAAGGGCGATGATTTTTTCCTTGAACATAATGTTGTTAATTTCTACTCTGATTTTGTTCTGAGTGAGATTTCTTATTTAAACTGTGAAATGTTGAAATTAAATGTGACTAATTACAATGATATATGTATTACAATGTATATATGAGTAAAAAGACAATGTACCACTAAATTATACAGTTGATATTGAAAGAGTTGATTTGTTAGTTATTCAGATTGATTGGTCGAGTGTAATAATAATAATAAATATTGTTGTTATACCATATCCACAGGTTTCTCTGAATAACGGACGATGGTAGCAATAAAGTGTCAGTATCGGATTTTAAATTTGAAGATTCTGTGTATATGCTGCGCCAATTTTATTGTAGAAATTAAATGTTCGCTCATCGAATGTTAAAATGTTAATTATATATCTAATATTGTAAACTTTGAAATTCCTAAATACTTTTTTTAAATTATCAAAAGTTCAACAAGATCTCAATAATTAATTATCATTCAAAAAAATTTCAATAAAATATATTTCAACCAAACTTCAATTAAACGTAAAAAAACCACAACTTATTTCAAAATCGTAAATTTGCTAACTTTTATAAAAAAAACTGAAGAAAATAATCGTTCTCAATAGCACAAATTTATTCATTTCATTTGCACCAATAAAAAAATTACCAAAAATTAAATAATGACACTTGAATTTGTTTTTCAACAATAAAATAATAATGATTGTCGCAATTCAGCAACAACTAAAAAAAACAAAAAAATAACAGATATGAAATCAATCAGCAATTAAAATTATTTGATTTGTTAGCCAATCAGAGCGAGTCAAATACCTCATATTCTCTCTCTTCCCAATTGAGGCTCACAATCATTTGATTCAAAAAACAGTTTCATTAACCCTCTGACTGGGTATCCCGTGATTTATGCGTGCAGCATCTACTGGTATAATTATACGCATCCCGCGCTTTTGACGTGCTCGCATTTATTTATGTTTTCTCACGTTGTTATCCAGCTATTTGCCCGTTCAAGCTGTTTTTCTGTAGTAAACAAAGTCAATCCTGAGTTGCCGTGTGAACGTGCGAGTTCATAAAATGCGCAAGCACTAAACCTAGCACCAAAAAATATGCGATCGGAAGGTTAATTATTATTATTTCTAAAATAGTATACCAAAAATTATAAAATTGAGTTTAATTAATTGTGATTATAAAAGTGAGCTAACAGATTAGGAAATCCTTTAACAATCTTTAAGCTCACTTAAATATAAATAGAAAATTATTATTGTAATTAATATATTAGATAAACACTTTTAATAAAGGGAAAGAAAACAACGAAGATGTAGAACAATGATCACAATAACAGGAAAAATGTTTCAGAGGAAAATGAAGTCTATAAAATATTATTATAAGCGATATTTTTATCGCTATGAACATTTGTATTAAAAATTAAAATATAAAATGAAATTAGTATTTATGTATAAGTCATACATGTAGAATAATAAATAATAATATATATTAATACATAATTAGCCACCTGTCTGATTGCAACCACTTACGGAACTTTTCGTCTGACGAGACTGATAGGAATAAATAAATAAACAATTGTAAATAAATATACATAAATTTTATATTATATTATTTATATTTGATTTATATTAAACACATTAAAATTATTATTTACAAAAAAATGATACTAAAAATAAAAATTATAAATTAATGTGAATAAAATTTAATATTTCTTTTAACTAAATTAGTTTTAGTAAATTTATTTCTGTCCTCGTGGATATTCGTAAATATTTTGTTTAAAGTGATTTTAAAAAATAATTAAATAATTACTTTTATTATTAATCTATCATCTGTGTATTTGGAAAATAGGAAAAATATTATGATAAATATTTTAATTAAAATTTAATAAAATATCTTTTTAAGTAAATATAAAATTTTAAAAGTACAAATATTGTTTTTACGTAAAAATTGTAAAAATTACCGAATTTTAAACTAAATATTTGATCTTTTCGTAAAAATAAAATAGATTAAATTATTTTTTTGTATTATTTCAGCAAAAATTAATAATTTATGTCATTTTATAGAAACATTTGTTTTCAATTCGCATTGGGCATTAATTTTAACTTTAAGAAATAATTATGTAAATTTTATTAGAATATATTTGAGATTTTAATTATTCATAATTATTCATTATCCGTTTTGTGTCTAATTAAAACATTATTATTTTTAATTATTTTCATCTAAAACTACAATAAGTACTATTAAGAACACCAATTTGACTTTTCACATTTTTATTTAAACAACAATTTTGATTGTCCTTGAGACAATCTTTGTCAAAGCTTTCGTACGAGTGCATTCTAAACTAAATTGATTAATGAATTAATTCTTATTATTTTTTAGCAAATGGGGAAATAAATATTTTAATAAAATATTTACTAACAACTTATTGGATAGAAATTAAAATGATTATTAATTATTTAAAAAAATATTAATTTGATTTATTTACTAAAAATTGTAAAAACTAATTAACTTATTTAAAATTGAAAAATTATTTGAAATTAAAAATAAATTTAAACATTACATATTTTAGATAATAAGAATTCAAATATTGATCATCCATCTGGGTAGGAGAGACATATCCAAATATACATACAACATTCAAATACAAAACATCAAACATTCAAAATATTCCTCACAAGTAATAATAAATATCGAAAAAATAATTAAAATATTTATTGTATTATTTTCAAAACAAAATAATCAAATATTAGAAATATTTGATTTTGTTGACTAATTAAAAAATATTTAAAATAAATTTAATATTGTAAAACATACTCTTTATTTTTATTTTACTTTATAATAAAAAATACTTATAATATTTAAAATAATTATTAAATGATTATTTAAAACATAATATTCTACATAATAAGCAGATATAATATTTATTTATTGTTAACTTCGGTTTTTAAGATGGAAAATTTATTTTCAGAGAATAAATTAAACGTTTAATATTATTTTAATTAACTCATTGAAACAGTTTTGTCAAAAATAATAGATACATCTTATTTGATATGTTCATTTTTTTTACAAAAAAAAGTCACTAAAAATAATAATATTATTACATATTAGTACATATTTATATTATATATTATAAATAAAATATACTACAATTTGGATCATTTTGACGATTTTAATATTCAAACACATCAAAAAATCATTTTTATTTTAATATTTTATAGTTAAACGAAATCATAATTAATAAATTTCTTTATTAAAAAAACAAAAAAGACAAGTTTTGACTGTGAGGAAAATTTTGAATGTTGTAAGTTTGTTGTTTTTATGCTGTTTAGATTTGTGACTCTCCTACTCAGATGGGATTGATATGTTTATTGATTGATTATCTAAATCTTTTTAGATAAATCTTTTTATCTAAATTTTAGACTAGAAAAACACCCGTCATATATGACAAGTGAGCTGAATTTTCGTTTTTGAAAGTTTCTGTTTCAATTTTTAAATCATATTTATAATAATTTATTATTTATTGATTCGAATCCGGTGTTGATTTTGTTGGCTCTCCGGTGTCTTTCGGCGAAGGTGCTTCACTGACAGAACTGTCTCAATGTGGATATCTAGATTGACCACGTCCCTACGTAGATTCGCTACGGTACCTTCACAATTTCGTATTTTGACAATAGCGTGACCGACAAACTAACAAACAAACTAACTAACATTTTAGACAAATATAATATATGTTAATTTGTTTTTATAATTTATTTTAAATTAATTAGTTATTTAATTTCTTTTAATTTCTTATTATTAATTATTTATTTATTCTATTTTATTTAATAATTATTTATTAATAATTCATATTAGTTATTTTAATTTATTTTTAATTATTGTATTATAATTTACTTATTATTAATACTATTTTTATTTAAATTAAATATTAACTTTATTTAATTATTATTTATTAATTTGTCTTTTATTCATTATTTTAATATTTTTTAAACATTAATTTACAATTATATTGAATAATTAATTATTATATTGATTTTTTTTTCGATTTTCTAAAATTTTATTTTTATTTTATTTATTTTTTTAATTTTTCTAAATATATTTTTTTTAAATTTTTTAATTTAATAATGAGATTATTATTATTTACTTGTAATTATAAGTAATTGAATTGTTATAGCTAATAATATATTTGAATATTATTGTACAATTTTTTTCTTTAATTATCTACTTACAATTTTAAGTAGATCAGCAAGCGTGACCGTCAAACAAACAAACAAACACACTATTTAGACAAATATATTATATATTAATTTATATATTAATTGTCGATCGCTGTAAAATCAATTGATGATCTTGATCTTTTAGCATTGCAACAGGGCAAATCAAACCAAATTCAACGCCATGTAATACTTGATCCTTAGCCAAAAGTCCAATGATTGATAACTGACTTTTTCACAATTGTTAATTTTAGAATATAGTTGTTCTACGATATCTTGTTTTTCTGCTAATTTTTACCATATTTCTAACGTTTAACCCTAGGATTACCAAGAAAAAAATAATTGTGCATAATTTTTTCAACGCTTGGTAATCATAAGGTTAATAGTTAAACGACAGTATATAAATTTTTAAACTGAATATTAATGTAACTGAAATTTGAAATATAAATCAAAACCAAATAAGGATTTTGATAATCTTTTGTTACAATAAACTTAAAAATGTAAGATTTTATTTGAAATCGTTTGTCTCAAATTTTGAATATCCCAAATTTTTGTTATGATCCCCGAGAATTTTAGATGTAGGGAGTTGACTGCATTATATCAAACATGTTTGAATGATAAATTATTTCAAACGAATAATACCAGTTTCCATCTGGGTGGCGATTCACCATTCTAGAATCAACACATTCAAATCAACATGCTGCATTCACGTACAATTTAAAATATTTCTCAATGTGAGTAATGATGTTTTATTTGAATTATCACTATTTTGTTTGACCGCAAGCCTCTAATGTTTTAAAGGTTTAACAGTCATTGTTAGAACAGATAATTTGTAAATAAAACCTTACTACTAATATGAAGTTTGGCATTATGTATTCAATATTTTATCAGTATATCATTAAAAAATCAAAGAAAAGTTGCAGAGAGCAATTTGATACAAAATATTAATAACTAAAATGAGTCAATCTCTCCATATAATTCTTACATTAAGTGGACACTGTTAGCGTTACGTTCGACCTCTTCTACAAATATAAATGCAATGGATTTAAGGCCAAATGAACATTTAAAAAACGTCACATAAGCTCTGTAGGAGAATCTATAAACACAGTTCTAATGAAGGAGAAACAAATACTACCAGGCAAGAAAAACATTGTAAAGATAATATAAATTATTAAAAGTGTAAAATTCTATGCAGAGTGAAGCAGCTAGATGTAGATGACAATTACTTCACAGAAGTTGAAGACTACTCATCGGATGAGGAAGTACAGTGCGTTCAAAAAGTAACTGTGCACCTGCAAATTCAAAACAAGAACGATATCCTGTGTTCTAAAAATCAATAACAAAATATTTTGAATAGTCAATTTTATGTGAAGAACAATGGCCGTATCTTAATTTATTAAAAATAACAAGAAAAGAGT
>MQRK01232998.1:26609-39217 GCA_001938485.1 Girardia tigrina | reverse complement strand
GGGCACTGTGCAGTGATCGATTAGCACTTTTTCTACGGTCCTTAGTTACGGGGTGACGGTTGCTATGGATACGAGAACCGTTACCATGGTTACAACCGCCTTGGATCACTGTATCCGTTTCTAATGAAAAACGTCCCTTGGTTACTGTTACCCGGGGAGCCGAAACCGTTGCTAGGGAACCAAGGAGCCAATCAGAAGCGTTGCCAAGTTGATCGCGACCGTTGCCATGGTAACCGCGACCGTTGCTAAGGTGATCGCGACCGTTGCCATGGTAACCGCGACCGTTGCCATGGTAACCGCGACCGTTGCCATGGCAACCACGACCGTTGCCATGGCAACCACGGTAACTAGTAACACCCCCCCCGGGGGGGGTGGTGGAGAACATACATTTTTCCCCTACTTTTTTATGTAAAAAAATGGGTAATTTAAAAAATGTTCAATTAAACAAAATTGCGATTTTAAATTCTATTTTCAAATATTATTAAATCCAAAGTAATTTTTAAATTTATTATGAAAACGAAATGAAAAATGCTATTGTATAGAATTGGGAAATTTAATTGAGAAAAAGGTAAATTTCAAGCTACAATAAAATTGAAATTTAATAAAAGACGAAACAAAATCTTTGTGACAAAATTTTAATTCACTTTCTATTTTTTTATTAAAAAAAAGTATAGAATTTTAATTCTAAAAAAATACAATAACCATATTTATATTTATATCAATTCTTATTTATAATGGTCTGTGTAAAAAGAAAGTGCAAAAGTTCCTCGGAAATATTTGTTTAAAAAACTCAAATTGTGGTAGAAATAAAGTTTTGTGTTCATGACAACTTCTTTTGATCAAGAACCCAATAATCAGTTTTTTAATTCAATATTTTTACGTACGATCAATCTGGTTGAAAAGACAACAAAAGAAAAGTCCCTAAAAAATTGTTTGAATAATTGTTCATTGTTATAGATATAAAAGTTTTGCGTTTTTATGACTTCAATTATGGATCACGAACCCAATACAAACTATTTGAATATTATATGAGTAAATATAATTTAGGCTTAAAGTTACCTCCTTAATTCTATTTCTCGTTATTGAAATCCTTTTTCAATAACAGCACTTAGCAATTACTAGGGATGAGAGTTTGATGTTTTTTAAGTCATATTGAAGCCTCACTTAATAATTTGAAATCACTGTCCAAGCTTGGATTTACTCCATTCTTCTTATTGAATAAACCTCATCAATTTGATCATAATTTCAAACTAATATCTTAATTGTTTAAGAATATTGTTGAACAATAATTTGTAAATTTATAATACATCTAGATTGTCAACTACATAAATAATATTCGATTGAGTAGCAGTCCGGCATCATTTTTTTAAACTGAAACTTGGGCCCTGAAAACTGATTCCTTGATAGTCAAACTTAGCGCACGTCAAACTACGTGGTGCGCTCAATAAGTAGTGAGCCTAACATAGAAATAATATTCTGATTCCAATGAATTTTTTCATAACAAGCCAGTTATTAAGGTAATATTTGTGATATTTGTTTTAATCTATTATGTGTTTCGATTAGAGAGCGCATAAATTCAAAAATTTCATTGGAAAACGTCCAATATCGAAGCGTTATTCGTTTCTTGTTAATGAAAGGGAAAAACCGGGAAGAAATATTCGTGGAGCTTAGTTCTGTTTATGGCGAAGGGAGTCCATCCATATCTACTGTCAAACGATGGTTCAACCATTTTCAAGATGGCCGAACGTCTGTTTTTGATGAAGAAAAGTCAGGTAGGCCACGGAAATTGTCGAAGAAATAGCGAAAAAACTCAAGAAAATCGTGCAGGGTGAGCTACCAGAGATCTGACAATGCGATTAAATGTCAGCATAGGTACCATACAATCACTGCTTGCGGAAACTGGAATTAGGAAATTGTGTTCACGCTTCGTGCCACGGTTTTTAACAGCAGACATGACGGATCGGCAATTGATGTGCTGCCAGGAAAACTTAAACCTCTATGAACCTATTGGAGAAAGCTTCTTACAGAATATTATGACAATAAATGAAACACCACTTGCCCTTTATGTCCCAGAATCAAGACGTGAGTCTCAAGAGTGGAAGCTAATATGGGAAGGTTGTTCGAAGAAGATGCGATCATCAACCTCTCACAAAAAAGCTCTCATGCTCACCACTTTTTGGGATGCAAATGTAATGATCCTTGCTGATTTTGCGAAAGCTGGTGTTCGTATAAACAGTGAATGCAACTTCCGGCTCGTGCTACATGCCAGAAAGCTAAGAAGGAAGAGCAGAAGTTGTGATTTATATTATTTTCACGACAATGCACCCATCCACACAAGTGGGCTGTCAATGTCATTAATTGAAGGTTGTGGCCTCACCCTGCTCTCACACCCTCCATACAGCCCGGATATGGCGCCCTCCGATTATCATCTCTTCAACCAGCTCAAGCGAGCTCTCATGGGTCAACATTTTGCTACGAAAGAAGACTTGAAAGATGCAGTCTCAAATTTCTTGGCTCAAGAGCCACCGAAATTCTTCGGAAAAGCCTTTCTGGACCTTGTTGTGCGCTGGAAAAAATGTGTTGCTTTGAATGATGATTTCTTTGAGAAATGATACCTTTATAACTTACTTGTTATGAAAAATAAATTTCATTGGAATAATATTATTATTTTTATGTTAGGCTCACTACTTATTGAGCGCACCACGTACTGAGTGAGGAGATCTTGTGTTTGAGGTAGAACAATTCGAATCGGTATGTGTTTAATTTTGAAACATATCAACTTCAATTTCTTACAGACACTGACCGATAATTTGAAGTCCAATCCCTAGAGCTCTTCAGAGAAATATAAAAATTTCGGATGGCGTTTAGCTGCTTTTCATAGAAGAATAGATTTTATATGTTAATGAAAAGCACATTGACTCAGTGATTAAGAACAATCAAAATCAAACAGATGACATCAAGGCCTGAGTTACAGTAGGTACTGACCATGCTATTTGACCAATCTACATCACATGCATGATAATAGATGATATTTAAAGGGAAATGATGTGCATAAAATTTTATCTCCATTAGGTGAAAGATAGTTACTTTATTCCTGTCATTTCTGGCAATATGACGCTCCAGCTGATACACCAATGGCAAAGAGAGTTTCTCAAATCCATATTTTTCAGTGATGAGGAAAACTTTATTCGTTCAATAACCTGGCTTGTCAAACGCCCAAATTCCAAGCTCTTTTGACAATTATTTGGAATGATCTAGCCTAAAGTCATAGCAAGATTTTATCATACCATAAAAGGACCCAAAGATGTGATTCAATATGAAATTTGTACAATAACCAGTTGATATTGAAAGCTATTCACAATTGTACATTTCGAAGCTTGTAATTATGCATTACGTATGATGGCTCTCAGGTTGAGTCATTCGACCAGATGCTCTTGATAATAAATTACATTGGTGCAAAATTTTGGTGTTGATAAAAGTCATATAGAATTTTCGACCATCCTGTATTTTCTTTCGAAAAGTGTAAATGATTCCTTTCCATTTTGGGGATACATTTTAAATTATTTTTGTTGTTTTTTTTAAATTTATGGCATCATCTAATACGTTAAGGATCGAATTTTTAAATATTTAAAAAAATTAAAAATTTGATCCTATGTATTCACTGAAGGATTAAAGGAAGTTGACTGTTTTATGTCACTTGGAAATTCTGTTAGAACAAGAAAAGAACATTTTAAAAGAGAATAAAAGATATTTCTAAAATATATGTATATAGACCAACATAAAACTCACCACAACGTCATATTTGGCATATGTATCAATCAGTTTATTGTCTTTATCCACTACAGGAAGTACCGAAATTTTACTGTTAATAAAAATATCAAAGGCTTCATAAACTGTTTGCCAAGGATGAATGGTCGACACAGAATCGTCAAACTGACCCAAGCCAAGATCTGCTGGGGTTTTCGACATGACATTTAATGTCAATAAATTGTGTTGCTAAAAATCAGTTTAAATTTTATTCGTAAAAATAAATACATTTTTATATTTCTTCCAACTTGGGATTTCTTTCAGTTAATATTATATATATTAAGTCTTTTGTAAAAGATAAAATTGTACAAAGGTAAGTATATAAAGAATTCGATTACAAGTTTTAAGTCAGAACTAAATCTTGTGAAGGGTCTTTTAAGTCTTTTCTTACAAATCTGAAAATTTTCAAGCAAAAAAAGTAAATTTGCCAATGATACCTTAAAAAGAGTAAGATCAATCGTTTTCCAATGAAGAGGTTTAGAGTCAGTAAAAAGCCTTCGTTGGAATTAAAAGGCGTTTATCGTTTTACATAAGCAAAGTTAGTTTTATTCCAAATGGTTTCTTGCAAACAACCCTTTCAATCACAAAACTTTATTTTAGGAATGATTTCTTGAACGAGTCAGAGTTACAATTTGCGTTCATTTACTGATCCTTGGAGAGTAGTTTTGAACTCAAATATATGTTTATAGTTCATAATCTTTTACTATTAAAGTAATAGGGTTACCTTAAATAACAACTTCAGTGTTCAGTTGAATTCATATTACATTTGCTTTTGATACCACAATATTGTTGGAAGAATACAAAAATAATATAAATTGTCTTTAATATTCATTACATTACATTTCCTATAGAAAAATGTAAATATCTGAAAGTTGGTAATAATATATAAAAGATTGCCGTTGGTTGGATCGACAACTGGGAGCCGGTGAATACCGTTTTGGACTATTAAAGATATTGCTTTTTTCAGGTTGGATTCCGGGGAAATGTGAATTAACTTAGAATTCTCTTCGCTTTTCAATAGATCTATTTGTGAGGTAAATGTATTGTAAATAAAATAAATAATCTTGAACTTAGCCAATCCTTTATCGTATGGTATTCTACAGATTCAATTTTCTTAATATCCGAAAGGAAAAATTTATGAAAAAATTTTATAAAGTCCGTGATCGTTAACATACAAACAATTTGGTTTTGTTCACTGTCCCAAATGGGAGCCGCCCTGGATTTTGATTGACGAAGAAAATAAAAAGCTTTTGTCACCTACAAAAGTCATTAATAAACATTAATTAATTATATTTTAATATATTTTAAATATATCAAATAATTTTTAAAAAATAATGCATGAAACGTTATTCAAACACTAACTATCAAGATTGTAATACAAAACAACTCATTATTCAGACAACAATTGTAAATTTAATCGGAGCAAACTGATTCCAAATAACCATTTTATTGACAAAATATCGTAAAAATAATCGTTTTAACTTTCTACAAAAATATCACTTCAATTTTGTTGATAAACAAAATTACAAAAATTTTCAAATTCTTTCGACTTATAATATTTAAATTCGTTTGAAGATAAATATAAAATTCGTTCGAATAAGTAAAAATATCAAATTCGATCGGCGGTAAATCAAAATAAAAATTCGTTCAAAAATAAACTCAAAACTTTGTTCATCAATTAAAAAAAGTAATTTTGAAAATCCTATATGACTGACGAAACTCGCTCTGATTTGTTGACCAATCAGAGAGAGTTAATTGACTTATGTTTCAATTTTGGTCCACAATGACACGGCTCTCCCTGATAAAAAGTAATGATGATAATTACCCAAATAAAGACATCTTTGTTCAGGTTTTAAAATTGAATAATTTTCAAAGTTAAATTATTAATTATTATATTTTTTAATTTTATTCTAATAATTATTTAATATTTAACTATTTATTTTAATTACACATATTCATAAATTTATAATTATCTATAAAGTCAAACAAATTAAGTGAAAGTAACAAGTCAAAGATAAAAATGTACTTTAATTGTTAACGTAACAGAATTCTCTAATTGTTGTTTAAGTTGTATTGTACCTGACGAAATAACTAAATAGTTTTTTTGTAGTATTCATGGTTTTGTTTGAATAATCAATTAAATGAGGTGCAATTTTTTCTTATTTTCGTTCAATGAATACCTAAAAACGGTAAACACTCCCATCGATATAGAGATTCAAACGACCAACAAGAATTTTCAAAACAGTTTCGATGAAATTAGTCACTCTTTAAGAATCGGAAAATTACCTAATGTAATTTTCTATCAGATTGGTCAAATTTGGTCAGCTAAGTCAACTTTGATGAAGTTACTGTCGATGCGTTTAGTAAGCTGTTGGATGAGAATCGATATCGGACCGTGAAGGATTGGGACATTCTGATCTCGAGGATCATTTTTTGAAGGTTTTAATTTTCACAAAAAAATTTTTCTGCAAAATTTCTTTCAAATCATTAAAATAGGATGTGTATCAAAAGATTTTATTTTTGAAACAATTTTCAGGCAACAAGAATTAAAACAGCTCAATATATTTACTCAATCTTGAATTGTTGAACAGAAATCCGTTCTGAATTATCTTCGGGGATGACGCATCAATATGGACTTTGGTGCCTCCAAAATCCTCCTTTGGATATCATTGGGGAGAACAAATTATGCAAACAGAAAGATTCAATTCATTTATTTATTTTAATATTTTTGAATGAGAAATACTTTTTAAGAGTAAGTTTCAAATGATATCACAATTTTGGATTTTGACTCCCATCACTCACTGTTATTTCCAGTTTTCCATTATACTATGCTACACAAAAGAATCTCACTTGGTATAGCGAAATAAGTGACTCATGTTGTTAGATAAATTGTATTGAGGTAAATCTCATTTTAAAATATTATTTCTTGAAATAAACTACTCAATAAAATAAAAACTTAGATAAGACAAAAATATTTTATAAATCTCAATGTAAAATTGAATGATGATTTCATTTTTCTATTTGTAAGAGGAAAATACCTGTAAATTTATGTCAAATATTATTATTTGAGCACTGTCCGGCATCAAATGGTAGCAGGAAAACCATTTGAAGAATCCACTGCAACTAAATTCATTACCTATCAAATAAAATAATTTTTTTACATAGTATATACTTAAAAATAAAATAATCAACTTATGTCTGCTACCACACGATTTTTCGTCTATTTGACTAAAATTAAAAAATATATTTCTTTTATAAACAAACTTTTATATCTTGATAAAGGATGCAAAATCCTTTACTGGATAAAGAATTGTTGAGACAGATGTCTTCTTCATACGTTCCTAAAGTAATTTTAACTTCTTAAATTAGTATTATCATTCTTAATTTTATTTTGTATTATAAATAGCCATCATTATAATTGCAAATGCTTAAGTTTGTCTTTTATCTCCAGATAATAAATCCTGAAGATAATGGCACTTATAAATTTCTACAAATTGCAGCTGTCAAAAAAGATATTTAAGTAAGTATTTCAATACGCAGTAACCTAAAAAGAACAATCAGTAGCCTCATCTTTAAGTGATCGTAAAATGATCTTATAATGCAGAGCATTGCACCAAAATAAAATTAGTTTCTCAAAAAATTATTGCTGATGATGATGTAAGAAAATATCGAAACACATTTTATCGTCATACTTTCAAAACAATTTTAATTGAACTTTTTATCATTTAACAAAAATGATCTTTATTGTATAATAAATATGTACATAATATATTTTTGGTAACATTGATCCATTTATAAAATTCTATTAATCATATTAATAAATTTATATACAGTATTGGAAAAATAGATTTCTGCTTCTTAGCATTCTTGTCAACAAGTTAAATAGAGAATCCTGAACTGAATTATTTAGACAAGCAGTCGAGAAAAGTCTTTATGCAATACCAAAGAGTGATATGATGAAAGGCATAGTTCATGGAATTTCTTTTCTGATATGAAAATATTTTTGGTCGCTGATATACACTTGTATACACTGAGTGTACCAGTTATGTTCTCTTCTATCGACTTGTGTATCGCATATTACCAAGTTGAGTTACCAGAGAAGTAATTGATTGATTTCGGTTACGATTTCTTCGATTTCATCTTCATTGACTTTGAACATTAATTATTGATTTGATAGCCGTTGATTGAAAAAAACGATTATATTATTTCGACGTTTCATTTTTCAAATTTGGATGTCGAAAATCGATATCATAACGATTAATTTCCTGATCATATTGCGTACCCTCTTTTTTTTATCAAACAACTACCAAACATTGAATTTTTTCTCAATACTACTTGCCAAAGCTCGGATGTAGTCCATTTAAGGTTTAATTTATCCCACGGCAGTGGAACAAATTTCAAAGTATGTCGATCGATTATAGATGCAAAAGTAAAAACGAGGATTATGGGTTTTTCAGGTGGAGAGGAAATGTTGGTAAAGGTTGAATTCCACAAACTGAGGAAAAAAAGATTTAGATATGAAGGACCATATAAGATTATGAAATTCCTCACTCATCTTCAAGTGGTTCTGAAATATCAAAGATTATTAAAACCGCATGACATTGAATGATTGAAAATAATACAAGAGCTTCAAATTAAAAAGGTTGAAGTTGGATAATTAAATGTTGTTTTAATATGTTATTATTGTTCTGTAATTTAAATTAACGTTTTTTTTATGGAAATTGACATTGCTTTTACTCGTATAATTTTCAATTTGCTAACCTTTCCAAACCAATTCTTGTATATATGAATTGCCCAATATAACCTTAATATTTTATTTGATTGTTG
Organism: Girardia tigrina; assembly: GCA_001938485.1. Taxonomy (NCBI): domain Eukaryota; kingdom Metazoa; phylum Platyhelminthes; order Tricladida; family Dugesiidae; genus Girardia; species Girardia tigrina. Next base: position 30,583 of record MQRK01232998.1, on the reverse strand, counting down.
TGTATGAAATAAATTGCAATTAATAAAAAGACTTCAACTGTAAAAAAATCTATTTTGGAGTCAAGTAATTTATTTTAGTTTCCTCATCTTTGTCATAAAGACTACTTCTGCAATCTCTCATAAAGTATTATTATAAGAAGTTATATTGTTTACCTTTTTCAATAACTGCAGTCATAAGGGTCATAAAAAACTATATTTGGTTAAATATTTTTTTCAATGTAAAGTAAATGTGTATTATCTATCAGGTAAACTTTGTAAGTCAACTGTCCTCTTTGGTTTGGATCACTTGCTACAATATGACAGATAACTATTTAATTTTGTGATAGTGTTTTGTTTTCTTGGTACGACTTTAATATAGTGCATAAAAAATTTTGTTATAGCCTTTAGTGGATGTTAAGAACATTGAGACAAATGTCATTTGAATTTTTATTATTATCACATTTAGAGTCATTACAACTCTCGGAATATCGTTCACCGTTTGACATCGCTCTAATTGGTTTTTCATTCTCTATTTTTCTAAATCTTTTAAAATATTTTATTTCTAAAAATATTATTTAAAAATAATTATTTTAATCATTTCTTAATAAAAACACAATTTACTAAAATTTTATAAAATTGTTGAAAATGAATTTAATTTAAGTATAATTAAATGCTTTTCTTTTTTTGTAAAAAGTAATAAACTTAATTTTAATTGTTAATTTAAAAACTATAAACTTATCGAATTATTATTTTAATTACAGGGTTTTTCATTTAAATTCGACAACGTTTCATTGAAACTCGACAAATTGGAGGAGTCAAAAATAAAATAGTTAAAATAAAGTAAAGGATTTGAAATATTTTTTTTGAAAAAATAAATGAATAAAATATAAATGAATAAAAATATAATCACACTGTTTTATTTATAAAAAATTTAGAAAATAAAGAATATTTGGTAATAAAATAATATAAAATTTAAACAATAAAAATTCAAAAGTTCAATTATTTATTATTTCATTATTCACAGATTTCAGAAAGTAAGAAATTATGTTCCTCCAATATCCTTGACAGTCCGTGGTGTAGATTGACTGCGAATTATTTCTTATTGTTTCGAGGAGTTCATTTTCGCTTCTTGAGTTAGATCTTTTAACTATATTCTTCCACTTTGAAAACATGTTTTCGATCGGATTAAGGAAAGGTGAATATGGTTGAAGATATAGCATTTCGAAACCTCTTTCTTCGACTAACTCTTTAATAATTGCTGCATGATGAAACCTTACATTATCCATGACAAAAACTCCAGATACAATATTTTTTGTATGAGATTTTCAACCAGATTTCTTATGAAATCATAGAATGTGTCGGTGTTAAATGCATAATCTTGCGATAATATATAATTTTATTCTTTGTCATTGTGCAACAAATCGATAAGTTACGAGATCGATTTAGTGAAGCGACAATTTTGTTGGCAGATGTACCTCTTTCTGATCTTCCAAAATTTGTTTTCATTGCTAAAGAAAAACCGATTTCATCGATATAAAATATCTGATTTTCATTATAAGAATTCAATTTGTTTAAAAAAGATTGGGCATATTTTCTTCTTAGGCTTATAGTAGTTTCGTCATTTCTTTTGACTGGAACCAGATTTAATCTCTTAAATGTGAAATCTCCTTCCAGTATCCTGTGAATTACTGATCGAGAAACAGAGATATCAAATTTATTTTGGACCATATTCGAAAGATCTTTTAAAGATCGAGTGCAATCTTCTCCAACCCACTCCGTTATTTGAGCCTTCTTTTCATCTGAAAGTTTATCTCTTGCGCTATTTGCAATCTTTTCTGAATTTATTTTTCCAGAACTTAAATATTTTGAAATTATCGTTTGTACCGTCGTTCTCTTCAAGTCCATTACTTCCGCAATATTCTTGGTTGAATTTCCTTTTAAATAGGATGCAATAATTCTTTGTCTATTTTCATTAGATGTTGTTTTGGTTTCCCTCATTTTAAGATATTTAAACTGCTGAAGAATTTTAAAATCATAAAGAAATATCGTTATATAACTAGGTAATTATAATTATATGTAATACATAATCTAATTTACTGATTATTAATGGATTTTTTTATATTCGGCTAAAAAATAAGCAATATATTTGTAGTTTTTACATCCTATCTCTGTATTTTTTATGATTTCAAATTCATTACTTTATTTTTGACTCCTCCAATTTTGACGAGTTTCAATGAAAAACCCTGTAAGTTCGAATAGTCAATCACTGTAAATATAAAAAATACCAATTTATATTTAACATTCTAAGTTTAACATACTTAAATCAATATACAGCGTGAATACATTCACACATTCATACAATTTAAAATATTCCTCACAGTAGATTTGCGTGCTGCTCGGATATTTTTAAATATAAATTATTAATTTAAAATGAAAGAAAAATTTAATAGTAACAATTTCAAAATGTTTTATTCAAAAGAAGTTTTAAAGACTTTTTATCTATTTTGATGAAATATTTATAAAATTTAATAATCATTAAAAATAATAATCATTAAAATTTAATAATCATGGTTAACTTAATAAATTTTAACAATTTATAAATTTAATAATCATTAACAGTTTGAAAATTTTATTAAAAATAAACATAAAATGTTAAAATCATTTTTAGTATAAAACATTATTAATTGCAATGTATTTAACATTAATTTAACATACAAAGTAATTTAATTAAGTTTTCTGAGTTCGTTATTGGAAAGATAAATTAAAAAGAAAACAACAGTTGTCTCTCAAAAATTAAGGTTATCTTCCAGATCTTTGTAATTTATACTATCCCTTCAAAATACAAAATAAATAAAAATTTAACACAAGTACAGTGGTGGCCATAAGTCACTTTACCCAGTTTTAATAATAATAAATACAAAATTCTAGATAATTTATAAATAAAAACCAGATAAAATTTTTTGTTTTAATAATTATTTATTTAAAAATTTTTAAAATTATTTCATTTTGTTCATTGTTGTTGGCAATATTGGCATGGCACGACAATTAACACTTCAGCAACGAATTTTTGTAGTAAAGCAGTGGATAAAGCATGATAGAAACTCAAGAGCTGTAGCTGCAGCATTTGCAAAAGAGTATCCTAATGACGCTCCTCTATCACGACAATCAATGCATGTTTTGGTTAAAAAGTTTCACGAGACCGTCTCTGTAACCGACAAGAAAAGAAGTGGGTGCGCTAACAGTATGAATACCGATGAAAATAAAGAAAATGTTAGAACTTTCTATCAGAATGCGCCATCAACATCTGCAGTTCGTGCAAGTTTGCAGTTGCATATACCACGCACAAGTTTACGTAGAACAATGAAGGACATTGAGTTGAAAGTTTGGAGACCTGGTTTGCTCCATCAAATGAATGATGACAATTATGACAGGCGCATAGAATTTTGCAAATGGTTACAGCAACAACTCCATGAGAACATTAACACCAGAGACAGAATAATTTGGACCGACGAAGCTTCATTTAAGTTGAATGGTCACTGTAAAAGAGCTAACTGAAAACGTGTTTCAGTTAACTCCTTTAACGTAACAAAAAAATAAAGATAAATATGTATAAAACTTTTATTTTACACAATATAAATAAACATATATAACAAAAAAATCACATACGAGAAAGAATGACATGGATAAATCTTGATTTCGATTAGTGTTTATTGTTCTAAGGTTTCAAAGGAACGATCTTCTGTTGTAACAATGTCGATGGAAACGTCAGAGAATCATTTGGTTGCACAACGAGAATTTGAGGAAATAGATTATATGAAGAGATGCACTTTCAGGGGGGAATATTGATAAATTGGTTTGCAGCAAATTCCTTTACGAACCGATTTTACAGGAAAATGTTTTGTAGGTAATATAATATAGTTGTAATCCGTAATATTAATGATTGTTTTTATTGATCCTCGTTTTATATATATAATTATATATATATATATATATAT
>MQRK01232997.1:26655-37289 GCA_001938485.1 Girardia tigrina | reverse complement strand
TGCTGTCTGTTATATCCCTTGTCACTGCCGAATTATTCGAGAATGAGAAACAGAGTCTTAGGAATGATCATCTGTCGTCATATTAAAATTTGAATTCTGTTTTGGATGTTCGCAACACTAAATAATTTTGTTTGTGACAATAAACGCATGATCCGTATGGAACCCGCCAAATCAACAACGATTCTCTTTCTTGATAGTAATTTTCAAGAGACTTATTTCATTATATATAAAACAGAACATCATTTTTTAAATTTACACAAACAAATAAATTTTCCATCTTGAGCAATAATTTCTCTTAAAAACAATAGAATACGAATTGGTTTGAGTCTCATTCATATCAAAGTTGGATATGTATTTAGGTTTCACATGGTGTTTTTTAGGTCTTCTAAATTATCTGATTTCTTGCATGTCGACTTTCGTTTTTCAAAGAAAAGGATCCATGATCATAAACAAAACAAAAATAATTCGTAAAACTTTAGATAGATTTTACAGATCGAAAAGATAACGTTTTGAACATACAAAAAAAACACGTCATACACAATGAACAAAAAAAAACTATGTACAAGAAAAATAACAAAAACACAGAAAAAAAAATATCGTGAGATATTACAATAATTAATCATCACCCTCCATAAACCGTGCATCAGTTGCAAATGTAAGTGGACGAAATATGACCTTCTGAGTTTGTATAAACAATGGATGTTGATAAATATTAACACCCATGCCAACCTCTATAACAATGTTAATTCTTTGAAAGATAATGAAACAGGTAATGGAAAAACGTCCAAAGTTTGTTAATAGAAAAAGTGTAAAGTTATATAATTATAACATTAGATCTCTCTTCCTCAGGCTATCATTTATTCTGGTATTTAAAACATACTTTAAGCTTTCCTGAAACTTTTGTTTCAAGCATTAATCTATTTCTAATCACAACCGAACGAATTTATAGAAAAAGTATTAACATTTCTCAATGAGTATCGAAAACATCACCTAATAATGATGTAAATAATCTCTGGGATTGTTTTCTTTTGGTTTATTTAATAGATATATTATGGGGCAATTATTATATTGTCACAATTTTTATGAACATTAGAAAATACAAAAAAAATAGTAGAAAAACTTTGAGATAATAAAATGTATTTTTTCATCTTCTATTAACATTAAATTACTCTTAAAAATAAATATATAACAACAGATATTCGTATTAACAGAAAAAAAATTAATTATTTATTAATTTAAATTGAAAAGATATAAATGAATATCGGATTTATACATCTTCTAAATCACGGATTCGGTTGAGTAATCACAATTACTCAAATCAGCGCTCTCTGATTCCTTCGCAGAAATAAAATATATCCGATCCAACTATGGAACTAAATTATAACCATCCAATCCTAAAATAATTAATAACCCGTAAAATTTAACTGCATTTTATTAATCCGAATCATTACGGTTTGGAATTGTAATTAATTATTATCATGACATAATAATTAATCTGACGATTATATATCTCACGATGGATTATTGTGAAAAAAGTTAGAAGGATGAGACGGGCCATCAAAAGAAATGAGGCTACTATTATCAAGATGTTTTAGTAAAACCGAATATGGCTATGTTTTCATGATAAAAGGTTCAAATAATAGAGTCATGAGCAATTTGCACAAGATTCCATTCCAGGCAAAGTGTGCATCGAAATAAATCTACTCTTGTGTCACTGATATCATATAATTCTCTACAGAAAATACATTCAGTTTTCTTTTTCATTTTTAAGGTTGCAACAATCTTCACTATCTTCTCTGGAACATATTTCAACACCTTCGTGTTTCGTCGTCGCGTTGTTGATGCTGAGATCCCAGGAATTGGATTGTTGACTTAAACCACAGGATCGTTTTCATGACTTGTGCTGGTCAAATTATTTTTCCATTTGAGATAATTTATGGATTCATTAGACTGGACATTGATTGGTCGGCAATGGACAGGATTTACATTCTTTCTGGGCGATCGCAAAATATGCATCATAGCAGCAGCTATACCAGTGGAAGAAGCTTCTTTGGTATGAGATAATTCCGTCGGGACTTCAACACTCTCATAATTTTTCCTTTTCAGAAATTTTTTGTTTGAAGTCGGGTTCCTCAGGGGAAACAAGCCACAGTACACTTTTAATCAAAACTAAACTAACACTAACCTAAATCACGTACTTACGATTTGTAAATTTGTAAATTAGAATAATTTTTTACCGAAATACCGGTATTTTTAGAAAAAAAACAGTATTTCAGTATCGAAGTTTAGCGACGGGTCACCGGTTAACCGGTTTCGGTATTACCGGTATTGAATTCTCTAGTTACAATGTGTTACGTAATCAAAATATATCAAATTTACATTTTTGTCTTTGCTTGGAAAGCAACATTTCGAAGATGATTTTGAATAGTTCATGTCTTTCCGTTAATATATCACCCATCCTTCCTTTTGTTACATCTTTCCAATTACATCAATATGCTCAGAAAATGCTCAGTAACATTCAACATGTTTGCATTTTGATTTTAAATTTAACATGGATTTTTAAATAAAATTCATGCAGGTCTGTATCCTAATGAAATGGATCAAGGAAAACGATTTTTGACGTTATTTACGATTGAGCAACAAACCTTTATATACTAAACATATAATGATGCCTTGTTAAGTCATTTCATTTGACTATTGCCAAAATGGTAGCTAATTAGCCCTAGGAAAGGGCTTCAAAATATGGTGAATTATATGTAAATTAAAATATTGATTTATTAACTTTTAACGTATCACATTATTTAATAATACGGAAATCTAGCTAACTTGAATTGGTTTTATAATAAAAAGTACTTATATAAAGAATTAGTAAATATTCTATAATTAAATAAGTATTTTTTGTAAGATCAGGAAATAAACCTTAAAAGAAAATTCAACTTATTTTTGCTACAATTTGTGAAACAAGTATAATTCAAACATATCGTATGGACTCCTTTGTATAATACGTAACAAAAATAAAAAGAATTTTCAGACTCTCTCTTAATGTAACAATTGTTTATTTTTAAATAGTGATAAAAGGAAGAATATATTTATATAAATTATTGAAGACGAACTGAAGTGTACTCATGTATGTAAATAATAGCAAAAAGCAGGCACGGGTATTTGAAAATGGGACATTTAATGGTGGCACGCAACCGCGGGCTCCGTTTTTATAGAGGTTGCCACTACCTCTGTCGATCGGGATTGAAGACGCTCGACGACTCATGATTTATTCGGATTTGTATACCTCGCTTTTGTCAGCAAGATCCGATTGGCTTCGTCGAGGGTCATCATAAGCGTTTAGTAAAATCGGTCAATAAATAGTTGGATCGAAATCGGATTAAATTGTCGAAAGTTGGAAGATTAAAAACAAGACGATTTGAATTCTTACATTTTTATTTATTTACAATTATAACATTTAAACACATTGTTTATCACAAATTAGTTTTTTATAAATATTTTAATTTGATACATAAATAAATATTAATGTGATTTTCGGTTACTACACGAACAAAATATTAAAGTAATAAATATAATGTTTACTTGTTTTAGCAATGTGAATAATGATGATGTTCTGTTAAAAACGAAATATGTCGTGAACTTGAATGAAATCATAAATATATATTACATATTGTAGGAGAATAAATTTTAAAAGATTTTCGAAAAACATGAAAATAGATGAATTTTTATTTTGTTTAGTATTGGCATGTAATTTTAATATTTTTTTATATTTATTATGACACTTTTATCGGAAAATTTTGTATAACAATGAAAACTGAATTTTATTTGCTTAATAAATTCTTAACCCGCTCCCAACTTCTTGTAACAAAGCCAAACAAAATCTTAGAACAGTGGTTTCCAACCTTTTTGTACCGGCGCCCCCCTTTTAAACAAACTGGTGTGCCTCCCTTGTTTTAGCATTTGTATCCGAAAAATTCGCAGCGAGGATTGTGGATTACGTATACTGCTGATTCATTTTTGACACCTATTCGACTTTTTTAGTTTGTATTCGAAAATGATATTTTGGAAACAGCTGCATGCCCCCTTGCAACAGTCTCGCGCCCCCCTAGGGGAGCGCGCCCCACAGGTTGGAAAACACTGTCTTAGAACATCCCCATTTAAATATACGTGATATTTTGTCTATCATTTATATTTATATTATTTATATAGCATTAATATTTATTAGAGTTGTTAATATTAAATCTTGTACTTTTAACAATATCTTGTCACAAACAAGAAATTAAAATCAGTTTATGTTATTTATATTATTAGATTATAAAAAAATTACTACGCCATATAAAACAGTGTTGGCAGAAGTGGCGTCTTCTAAGAATCAAATTAATTTTTGGCATTTATTAAATTTTTACTTATTATTTAATAAATTTTAGAACTTGTCTACTTTGTTTCTTTAAAAGAAAAAATGAAAAAAATATTTCTTCATCATAAATTATAAATTTATATTATTTTATGACGTTTTGAAAAAAGAATAAAAATAAGAGAACGTTATAAATTATAGTCAATATTATGTGTTTGATTATTTCGTAAACAATGTATCACGTTCTTTTTTTTCAAAAGACAATTTTTCTTATTTTATTCGATTTAACTTTGTTATTTGAAATTTTTTAATTTATTAAAAAAACATTTTTTAATGGACGTAGAATCATTTTCATTTACTTAAATAATTCAAAACATTATGGCAAATTTCTTTTGGTACCGTAGTCGTTGGGCCGTGGATGCACTCAATTATTCACAAGCATTTATGGCTTGGTTTTGAATATTTTTGAGTGTCTCAGTAGGCAAGTAACCTGGTAGCGCCAATTTCATCTCTAGGTATGGATGGCCGTTGACTCCAAGGAGCTCATCTGCCCTTTGCTAGGTCTTGTTTTTCATCCTGCTAGGTGTCCATACACCCTCTTCACCCAGGTTGATCCGGGTGAGGGAGCCGGTTTAGTTGCCAGCCATTCGACCATGGGACAGGTATTACAGGTTTACATGGTACCTGTAGCAGACAGCTTGTCTGACTTGACCTGTAGTCAATCGCTCCGCAATTGACCTATCTATTACCCATATAAGTACTTATGCGACGGTTGGTTACTTAACTTCGGAGATCGGACGAAATCCGGCATACCCAACTTTGACCATTGACTACTGGCAAATTAGTAAAATGAAAATCAGGACGTCATTTTTCATACCATCTCTGCTAACAGATAAAATATCAAAGTCAATTGGATAATGGGAACAATATAACTGAACATAATTTAAATCATAAAAAGAAAGTATATGAAAATGATTTCTAATTTTGTGTGATTGATTTTATTAATAAGATCAATTAATAATATCAATGGATCCGAAAATTAATATCCAAGAAATAATGTAGGCAAAAAGATAAAGTAAACCTCTATATTAACATTTGGTAGTAAATCAAGAGTGCACGTCGAAAAGATAAGGTTGATTACAGCTACATTCACATACATAATTGATTTATAAGCTATATTACTAATATTTAAATTAATTTGTTCAGGTGGCATCATATAAGTAGAACACTACAACCTCCTCTGATTTTTATTATTCAATCATCTCAAGCAAAACCTAAGAAGCCGCCATTTCTCCTACAAAGAAGATTTGCAGCATGAAGTCAGTGAATTTCTTGGTGAAAATCGCCAAATTTTCTTTGAAAATGCCTTCATTGAGTTAGTCAAGCGCTGGCAAAATTGTGTGGGCCTTTTTGTAATTTTTATTGAAAATAATAACCTATATAGTTTTGTTGTTTTAAATAAAAAATTGTTTTGCAATTATCTATTGATTACTGTATTAGTCTCCCTACTTATTGGGCGCACTACGTAACTAATGAAAAGTAGAATTCACACTTCAACTTTACGTTTGTAAAATGTGTATTTAATAAACCGCTAATAATGTCGAGATACCCCAACTTTAACTTTTATAGGACTAAAAAATGGTGTAATTTTAAACCCACTGTGAACTATGAAAGATGATTCAAATAGAGAAAAGTTGATATCATATGATGAGAGAAAAGTTTACAATCGATTCCTAGAAGTTACGAAAGATATTAAAGGTGGTGCTTCTTAAAAATAACAAAATCCTCAAAAAATCCATTAGTTCTCTAGTTTTCATTTATGTCTTATTCATTTTATTTCAATAATACATTCCATTATACACGGTATTTTAGAAGCTTTAATCATTTACAGTATTAATTTTTAATTTATAAAAGTCTCCAACGATCAAAGCAAAATATCGGGAGAAAAAAATCTTTATTTTATAATCCTTTCTGATAATTATTTATCAAAAAGAAATATTTCTGATATAAATTTTTGTAAAATAATATTTCAAATTTTAGCGCGCGATTTTCCAACGGAAATGTTTCATAAATAATTAATTGTGAGAAAATTAAATTTTTTCTATGATTATTTTTTTCTAATATTTATTCGATAATAATAAATATTGTAAAAGAATAATCGAACGAACTAATCTAATGAAACATCACTTCAATAAATGATCACCGACATATTTTGGAAAATATATTTTACAGAAATTAAGGAGGACCTCCTTCAAACTGGTTTACTATTTACAAAACAGTTGTTCAAAATGACATTTAGGTAAATGATCTTAGAATAAAATCTAAAAATATTTTTTTTAATTTTGCATTTATTTGTCCTACAAAATTGTCCTATAAACATTCAAAAAAATAATATATTTTCAATATATTATAAATTAATAGTCTTGCTACCTTTACTTTTTCGTACAAGAACAATATTTTAACATTAAAAACCAGTTTTTTTTCAAAATGAGGATCTTATTTCACAGTCTTCTATCTTATGTCGCCAGTCTAATTCAGTGTTGACGGTATAGGACTTTTCGTTTTGTTTTTCAAAACATTTAAGTCTTAACGTATCTATCAAAATGATCACTCATATTTCCCATATGGAGAAACATTAATTCCACTCTCAATATTAACAAGGATTTGTTCATTACAAACATTAATGAATGTTTCAACTTAGAAAAACTTTATAGATTGGAAGAAATACTGTAAGAATAAAATAATTGTATTTCTGATGTTTCCTCGTTGCTCTCGATTGTATACACTAATATATACTTCAATTTTTGAAACAATAATGTTGTACAACTAAGACAAATATTAACATTATTTGGTTGACTTGCATTTTTACGATATGTTATTTTGGGGGCACGACCTTTAAGTCTCGAAAATTAAGTTACGGAAAATTAAGTCTCAGAAAATTAAGTATTGGAAAATGAAGTATCGGAAATTAAAATTTTAAAAAATGAAAAATTCGAGTAAAATTTAGAAAAAAGTAATATTTCAAGAAATTTTTAGAAAGAAATAAAAATTTGAGTAAATTTTAGAAAGAATTAAAACTTCAAGTAAAATTTAGAAAAGAATGAAAAATTCAAGTAAATTTTAGAAAAAATGTAATATAATAAAATATAAAATAATAGAATAAAATATAAACATAATTATAAATATAAAGAAAATATAAATATAATTTTTTGGCTATAAAGAATTAGTTAATTTTAATTTTAATTGATTATCCTTCTAGAAATTGCTTAAATAGATTCCTTTTAAATCCCCAATTACAATATTTTTCCAGATGCGGGTATGCTGAGGATTCACTAAACGTTGTTGACAAGTGTACAATGTGCACTGAACAATCGCTGTTAAGTTGGTACTCAAATTAATTCAGGTTTAATGTCAGAACAGTGTCTACTGTGGATGGGCGTCTGAAGCAATTATCCTCTAGACTTGTTTTACCTTCATTAATACTGCTTCATTAAAGTTACCTTAATCATTCTGCTACTGTAGTAGTATTAGTGACCCTTCAACATTTCACGTCACAGATTTATTCAGCAGTTCTCTTTAACTGAGTCAATCTTTCAAATAGTGACGAGGAAAAACTAATAATGCAATTTTATTATCACACGTTTTGATAATATAAAACCATCAAGCAATGACTGCAGTGACTTCTATAGTTGCTTGAAAAATTCTAAAATTAAGGATGAAAGTATTAAATTTAAACAAAAGTATTAAATTTTCAAGAAGACCATGAAATTTGCGAAATACGTTGCTGGTATAAATGCGCCCGGAAACTTTGGAAACATTCTAAAACTGTGAGATCGTAATTTTTTAAGACAATTTTTTAATGTTGGTTTCATTAAAATAGTAAAACGTAAATAAGATATAAATAAATTAAATTTATTATGCAATTGATATCGATAGATCAACCCTCATCGTCAAACCAAATCAATAACTTATTAAATTTGTATATACTTGTATAAAGTCACCATTTAATTGACTTAAATAATAATTTCCGACGGCTTACTAAAGGTGTACTTAGGGTTATAGAGAATGGCGATTATGAAATCAATTATGTATTAAAGGCTCTATTTGAAAATGTTTAACAGAGAAGTTGAGTGTGAAGCTTGAATATTATTTTTGGATCCATGGATATTATTAATAATTTCTCACACGTTACTCTCTCCCAGTAATTTTTAAATCGATTACATAGAATTTGAAAATCATTTTCTTTTTACATTTTAAATTGTGTTCATTAATATTGCTCCCATTATACAATCGACTATGCTCTTTGATCCGTTTGCAGAAATGACGAGATGTCTCTCCAATGTATGTGGCGTTACACCCATTACAAGTATATTTATAAACAAGATCGGAGCACAAACCGAGAAAAAATGTTTAGTAGAATTTTTTTTATCTAAATTTGCAATTCATAATGACCTTATTTAGTCAAAAAATAGGATGGCGAAACACTTGAGATTGCTGTTCCAATACTGGTTTTCTATTTCCAAAGAAATCTCTTTTGTGTTCTTTCCATTTCAAAGGCCATTTCGAAGGGTATGACCAATATCAGAGGCATTATAGACCTGACAATACATTACACGGATTATTATTTAAAATGGAAAAAATAAAACAGAATTTTTTTAAAATAAATGGAATTTTACTTATCAAATAAACACTTAGAATTAAGAGTGAATATATAAATATAGAAACACTCATAGTAAATCTGAATGAGAAATGACCTCATTATCCAAGAGAACACAAATATTCTCATATGAACGAATATACTCTCTCGAAAAGAATCAATACAGAAAGATAATGAAAGATCCTGATATAAAATTATTTGCTTAATAAACCTTTGATGAAATGATTTTCTTCCATTGATTAAAGGAGCGTATTGAAAGAAGGTTTTGTTCAGGCTCCAATGAGCATTCCCACAGTGTTACAACTTTATAGGGCACGCCGAATACCTAAAGAAAGCAAATCTTATTTAGTAAAGTAAATATACGTATATGTAATCCCAGTTTCACGGATTTTAGATTTTTTACGTACATTCCGTATCGTTTGAAGCATTTCAAAAGAACAGTACTTAAATAATGTCAGAAAACTCTTGGTTTTTTGAGGCCTCGATATTTTGAATAATCGAACTAAATTATCTAATTTCAGTTATTCATGTCAAATTATACGTTCATGATTTGTCTATTTAAGAGTAATCTCCCTTTACGTTGAGTCATTGTTTTGTGTAGACAAAATAAAGCAAATTTACGTCTTGTTATAGAAAAATGTCCTGGGCAAACGACTCTCCTTTAAATAATTCTCTAACTGTGTAATACGCTATGAATTCTTATTAGATTTATTACAAAGATAAAAGAAAAGAACTAACAAACAATGCAAAATTGCATTTGAAAGATGGTGAAAATCTTTCAATAAATTATATATTGAGTTGGCAAAAAAGTCATTGTGTTTTTTACTAAAATATTTATTATCAAAAAATGACATGGATGCACAAATATTTTTACACGATATACTGTCCATTATTTTCAATCACTTTCTTCCACCTTTCCGGTAACTTCATTATTCCTGATTCATAAAAGCCTTTGTCAGCAAAAAAGCCGTCTAGGAACGATTTGATGTCATCATCACTGGCGAATGTTTTTTCTGTTTAAGGAATTCTGCAGTGATCTTAATAAGTGAAAATCCGATGGGGCCAAGTCTGGAGAATACGGTGGGTGCGGCAAAACCTCCAAACCCAGTGATAAGAGTTTCTGGTGAGTGGTCAAATTTGTATGCGGTCTTGCGTTATCATGCTGAATTACAACTCCTTTTCGATTTGCCAATTCAGGACGTTCCTGTTGAATTGAATGAGCCAATTTCTCCAGCTGACCACAATATCTGTCTGAATTGATRGTTTCATTCCTCGGAAGGAGTTCAAAAAACACAATTCCTTTAAAATCCCACCAAACGGAAAGTATAACCTTCTTTTGGTGAATTTCTGCTTTTGGGATCGTTTTGGCAGGCTCAGAATGTTTTGTCCATGAACGTCGGCGTTCCACATTGTTGTAAACAATCCATTTTTCGTCACCCGTAATCAAGCGCTTCAAAAATGGATCACTTTGCTTTCGCTTCAAAAGGGAATCGCAAATGTCTAGACGTTTCACCAAATGAATTTCTTTCAGTTCATGTGGTAACCACATATCGAGTTTACTGACGAATCCAAGTTTCTTTAAATGACTTCCAACACTTGATTTTGATATTTCCAGAGTCTCTG
>MQRK01232997.1:7473-19147 GCA_001938485.1 Girardia tigrina | reverse complement strand
CTCAAAACAATCCGAAATCTCATCGATGCAATTTGACTGAAATGTCTGACCAAATGGAAATCTGAGAGAACGTTGTGTTCTCTCAACTGTACCAGGTTTGACACTGGGGACACTCAGTTACCTTGTAAAGTACGGAACGATAGAGAAAACATATCGTTTTCTCAAATGGTAATTGATAGCAGCCAATGGTTGGTTTGCGAGAATGAGATTGATTGCATTTAGTGCATCTCTCTTAATTTTAAAGAAAAGAGAAATAAAGTTATTTTCATCCAATAATTTATTGGATAAATTTTATTTATTTTCTGTATGTTTCCATATAGTGTACCTCCTTGGTACATTTTGTGACCTGATGATGGGATTTTTATTATCTCGAAACGCGTCGTCTTATTTTTATCCCTAATATATATATATATATATATATATGTATACATAGTTTTATAACTTTTTCGTTGTTTTTACAAGACATTCGAGTTGGCAAAATAGTTATGGGGATAGTGTCGTGTGAAGCATTGTTAATTAGGTCGCGTTGCTCAAAAATCAATATATGAATGGACAGACAACCATATTATTGAGAATTTTTGATTAGCGTAATTTCATGTAATCAATTACACATTCATTATTTTTGCATTTATATACAACAGGATTAAATTATTAATCAGTGAGTTGAAGATTTATCTATCGGTTTATCTATCGAAATATATTTTTTGTCTTGAAATATATTTTTGAATGTATGAATTTGATATTTGTTTAATAATGCGGATTTAAACTTATTTTGTTCTATTTATTTTTATACCAATACATCGATGAATCCCTTTAGCTTTTTATGTTAGAATTTGAGACTTTGTATATATTCTATACGTTTTAATTATATAGTAGTTCCTAAACCGAAACTAGTAATTAATAAAGATTCTATATTTAAGAAAAGAAATATAACAACCAAATAATAAATTAAAATATAATTGTATTAAAAAGAGAATATTGTTTTCCGTTCTTATACATCTCAACCTTTATAGTTTTTTATTGGTTGTGTCGTAAAAACGGCGTTTTTTAAATACGTGTATTAATATAAACACTATAGATAATCCCCTCCTTTCTCCAGAATAGATCTTAGGTTCATACACATATTTTCCACAGCGCCTTTCATCCTTTCTCCATGAAATGTCAGCAAGTGGTGTCGAAGAAATATTAGAGAAAACCTGGCTATACGATGATTCAGAGAAAAAGCCGTCTTTTACAACACAGCCTATATTAATGTACAATGACATCGTCAGACCCGCAATTTGCAAACGTTTACCAAGTCATACATAAGACTCTTGTAAGTTATTTTATGAAATATAATTATTTTATCATACTTTTATGCTTTACTTTAATAGGATTTAATTAAAGATTCAGTCGCATTTAAACTCCATTTGAACTTTATGGAACACAATAATGAAAATATAAGATAAATAATATAAACATTTTGTTTACGTGAATTTTAATATCGAAACAACTAATATTATGAGACATTTTATATATTCATTCGAAATAAAATTATAAAATATTAAGAGAAATAACAAATTATCACTATTTTTCAGTTACATTATAATTTGGACTAATTTTGTCTTTTGTCTGTTTTTATTTATTTCTCAATGATTTTGTTCTCTTTTTTTCGACTTGTTATTTAATTAAGTTTTTCTTTAACGCCAATTTAAACAAAAAAAATATGCAACTAACTATAGCAATTTAATAATCTCTTTCAATGGCCTGCTGAGAGCATATGATAAATACGCTTCTATCTACTGACTGATGTCTTGCTGCTGGTAATTGGTGAAAACAGCAAAGCAAATCTGAATAACGTCCAGGGGCGACCAAGGTTTAGTTCATTTTCTGTGCAAATGTTTGAAACATGTTCGATAATTGATTGGAAAATGATTTTTTATATTTTTTTTAGTTTTTACGATGTATATTTATTTTAACTTATAAATCTTCCTCTTACCAAAAGATGTTTAAAATCCAGAATACAACAACAACAATCGTAAATCTGAAAAAAAGGAGACAGAAATGCGCAAGAGAACAGTTTTAATGAGGATTTTTTGGTCTTAATATAGGGATTCCCGGTGATAAAAGACATAATAATAACAATAATATGTTCACCATTGAAATAAGAATAAAAAGGAAAGAAGTTAAAGAAAATTATTATTAGACAGTAAAAAAAAGAAAGCGTTTCGACGGAGTACTTTTTGTTATTAATTCTACTTTGTCAATTAAATTAAGTGAAGTGAATTAAGTGAACAAACAACTCGACTCCAGACTCTTTTGGAAACCCTGATCATGGGTATTAAGAACACTAATGATTTCCAATACTTTTATTGACATCACAACTCGCATTGTCTCCAGAACAATTCTGCACAAAACTTTCGTAGTTAGACATCGTTCTTCGTTGAAAAATTTAAGTTCTATTTCTTAATTTCTAATTATTAGAACAAATTTAAATTACAATTCCTTAGTAAAATTTTTTAAAAGTATGTTCAAAAATATTTTAATTAATTTTAAATATATTATTTATGATTAAATAAATCTTTGCGTTACAATTGACTATTAAAATATTATTATATTTTCGAAATACTAAACTTGCGTTCACAAGACTCAATTTTATATATTAATTTAATTTTGAAGTTGTTACTAGGTTGTTGCAAAAGGAATGCAGGCTTTTGATTTTTTTGTATTTACCGCAATGTTAAACGACTACAGCATGTATGACATTATGTAATGTATAATGTTATGAGTCATTCGAAAGCGTTATTTATAATCTTTCAGATATATTTGTCTAAAACTTATTATAATGTTTCTTTTGTAATAATTTCGATTTTAATTGCAGATTTCAAAACGTGATTTTCGCAAAATTTACTTCTACGAGTTCAAGCTAGGGCGCAATGCATCTCGAATCGCTCGAAACATCAACAAAGTTTGGGGCAAGAGAAGTTTCAACAAATGCACGGTGCAGCGCGGGTATCAAAAGTTTCGCTCTGGCAATACCAATCTAGAAGATAAACCTCATGGCAGCCGTCCATCGAGGATTGATAACGACGAATTGAAGGAGCTAGTGGAAGCTGATCGACGCATAACTGCTCGAGAACTCGCGGAACAGTTGATCCCTCAACCGTCATTTGGCACTTGAAACAAATCGGAAAGTCAAAAAAGCTCGAATTGAACGAAAGTCAAAAATATCGTAGTTTTAAGGATTCTTCCATACTTTTTCTGCGCAACAAGAACGAACCGTTACTACATTGGATTGGGCCGTGTGAATAGAAGTGGATTCTCTACGACAATCAGCGACGTTCGACACAATGGTTGGACCGCGATGAGGCTCCTTACTACTTTCCAAAAACGAAACTCCACCAAAAGAAGGTTACGGTAACTGTTTGGTGGTCTGCAGCCGATCTCATCCATTACAGCTTTCTGAATACGAGTAAAACGATCACCGCAGAGAAGTACAGCCAACAAATTGACAAAAGCTTCGACGTATGTACCCAAGATTGGTCAATATGAAAGGGCAAATTTTCGTCCATTACAACGCCCGGTCACACATTGCAAAACCGACCCTACAAAAGCTAAACGAATTGGGCTACAATACTCTGCCTCATCCACCCTACTCACCGGACCTCTCGCCCACCGACTACCATTTCTTCAAGCATCTGGACAACTTCCTCCAGGAAAAATGCTTCAAAAACCAAGACGACGCCAAAGACACCTTTAACGCTTTCATCATATCCAGAACTCAGGAGTTCTGCACAGTGGCATCGGTAAACTTGTTTTTCGTTGACAAAAAAATGTATTGATTCTGATTGTTTTTATTTCGATTAATAAAGTTTATTCTGTGCTGAGTTACATTTGTTTAAAGTTTAGGTTCAAAAACCTGCATTGCTATTGCAAAATCATAATATCTATATTCTAAGATTTTTTGAATAATCCTACGGTTCTTAACATTCAAAATGCCAATCTTTTATCTTGCTGCGAGAAACACAATTCTAAAAACAACATACCGAACACAACATACAATAAATATTATTTGAAAATATTCCTCATCAATTTAAATATTCTCTCAAGAGATTATTCCTTTACTACTAATGGTAATAGAACTCATCATGTTAATTTTTATTAGGGTTATGAATAAGTTCTCGACGCTGACATAGATAGCACTTAAAATTATATTTATATTAAAATACCATTTATTTTAATTGATTATATTTAAAATTGATTATATTTTAATTGATTCGTCTAAAATGACTGAAGATAAAAATCACATCAGACATTGCTTATTATTCATGTTTGATTTAGGTAAATCCCCTGCCGAAGCAAAACAGTGGATTGACCAAGCTTATGGCGGAGGAACTACTGGTGCATCAACGTGTCGCGAATGGTTTATAAAGTTCAGAAATGATGAGAAAGATATCCAGGATAAAGCAAGAAATGGTCGCCTAAAAGAAAACACCGAGGAAGACCAGCAGAGACTCCTTAACGAAGATGCCACACAATCGACCACAATTCTTGCCAAGAAGCTTGGATGCAATCAATCAACAGTGGTAAGAAGATTGAAAGCTATGGGAAAGATCCAGAAGGTTTGAAAATGGGTTTAACATCAATTATCCGAGCGCAACACAAATCAGCGCTTAACAACATGCATATCACTCTTTGCCCGCCACAAAAAGAAATCATTCCTATGGAAAATCGTGACCGGAGATGAGAAGTGGATTTACTTCAACAATCCAGAGCACAAAATATCATGAGTTGATCCAGGTCAGACATCAACATCAACACCGAAACGCAATATTCATGGACATAAAGTCCTTTTATGTACCTCGTGGGATTCTTTGGGACCTGTCTATTATGAACTATTAAAACCTGGTCAAACAGTCAATGCACAACGATATAGTGATCAACTATTGCGCTTAGCACAAGAAATCAAGGCAAAAAGACCATTAACCTGCCAGGGTAGTAAGCAGATCATACTGCTCCACGATATTGCAAGACATTATGTTGCTTCAGCAATGAAAAAAGCAATATTGCAGTTGGGCTGGCAAGTTCTCCCTCACGCAGCTTACTCACCAGACCTTGCACGATCGGATTACTACCTTTTCCGATCATTACAACATACCCTGGCTGACAGACACTTCAAAAATAGCGATGAGGTCAGAAATTGCAGAGACGAGTTCCTCGATTCCACGGATGAAGGTTTTTATACTAGGGATATTCATCTTTTGCCAGAAAAATCGCAAAAGGTAATAGATTCAAATGGGGAGTATTTTGATAATTAAATCTTAATCATTATATTGTAACTCGTCTATGAATATCTAATAAAAACGTCGAGAACTTATGCATTACCCTAATATTTATTGAATGTTAGGTACAAAACTTAAAAAAAACTTTAAAAAAACTTAAAATTAATAATCTTCATTAAATTAGATACTCTTTTTAAGACTCATTTATATATTTATATAAATGTTTACGCGGATAGCTTCAATGACATTTCAAAGTACAGAAAATTAAAGTCTGAAACTTAAACAGTTATTAAACATAAAGTCAGAAGATTTGTTTTATATTATTGTTTCAGTTTTTTGATCCAGGTTTTCAGCAGATTATGTCTATAGAATAAAGCGAGACCCAGATGTAGTCATTTTATTTATATGTATATTACTAATATACAATAATTCATTTTACTTATCAAACTTATTTTATAAAAAGACGATAGAAAATTGATCAAATAGATTTTTCGAAAAAAAATTTTGGTTGAAAAAGAATAATTCATTTACTAATTTATTGTAATTATTTATATGGTTGTCAAATTTTACTATTGATAATTTATAAATTTTTTAAATATTATTTATATTTTTTTGCTGATCCTGTCTGTATTTTGTCATTGGAAAGAATTTATTATGACTGCTATTATGACCTTTTGTGAATGATTAAAGTCTATCCAGGCGTTGATTTATCAACTGCTAACATGAATTCTTCAATTTTAATTCTCGATTCCTACAAACCTTGTAGGTGCCTTGTAGTCCAAGGCACTTACAAGGTTCAGGTACTTTTGGAAAAGAAGAATATATAAAAATTATTTTCCCCTTGGAGAGACCATTTTACATTAATAATGAATGGAATCAAAGATATTCTCATTTTTATACTTTAACTGTTTCGCCAATTTGATTGATACTTTTCATCTTACCAAAAAATACATCACATTAGAGATGCAACTGAGAAGTGGCAACAAGGGGTTCTGGTGTCAAAATCCTAGAATACCCTCAAAATTGAACCCAAGTTTTTCTCCATCAATTAATTTCAATATTACACAAATATTTTTCAAGGAATATCATTCATTTTAATGAGAATGAAAGATTTATTTAACAAAATCCTTTAATCTGCATTATTTTATTATATTTTACCGACTACGATTAGTTTATTTATCATATCTTAATAGTTAATATGATATTATTTGTTTAATTAAAAAAATATAATTTATTATTTTTAATATATTTGATAATATTAATTTATCATATTCCTATTACCGAACTTAATTAACTTTTAGAGACTACAAAACCCAGATTCTCAATTAACGTTCACATGAATCGCGAAACAAAATTAATTATTCGATTGAGATTTATATGATTATTTATTATTTATTTAATTAAATAGAAAAGTAATTAAATAATTTTAATTATTTCATTTAAATAAAATTTATTTTATGACATTTTTATTGAGATTTATACAAAATATTCAAGAAGTTTACTGCATCGATTTTGCTTCAGATTGCTTGAAAAAATGTTTGTAAAAAGAGACAGACTTGCTGTAAAAGGACAATATGTTACCGACGATGTCTTGATCAAGATTGCATTTTAAAAACTTCATTTGAAACGTCTGAGTTTTTGGTATTAACATTTCTATATGATTGTATGAAGGCTTTCATAATTATGCTTTTGTATTATTTGGAAAGATTTACAAATAGAAATAGTTGATATTCTATTCTTTAAAGGAAATTTATGAGATTAGAACAGCGGCTATTAGTTACTTTGATTGTTAAATATATTATTTATGACTTAATATTGATGCTACTTTACTTTTCCCATATTGGATAATAATCAATAGGCTAAAATTTCTTATTAGCAATCATTCATAATACAACCTCTCATTGTGTGAATCAAAATTCTTCTGAATAATAGAAAATTCATCTTTTGAAATCGATAAAGTTTTATCTTTGCCACATCTGTTCGATTCACTCGATCTACTCGACTGTAGTTTTTCCGAATCTGTGTTTTGAGATGACAATTTTTTGTCTCTCCAATGTGGGCCTCCCATCTCTTTCGAATTGTATTGAGACTCTAGGCTCTTTAGAGGATCCACTTAAACTAAAGAATCACTAGCAGCCCCGATAGGGCACCTACGGGGTCGGATAGTTTCGGTCTCAGAGATCTTTTCGGCTTCTCTCTGAGAAACGACCGCCCATGGGTTGTATAACCATGGTTCTGTATACCTTTGGTTGTATTCATGGACTTCGTACAGCCGCGAAAGGGACATCTGATCTCTCCCCTTGCAGTTAGATCTGTAATCCTAAAAGTAAGATGTGTTTCTTCAGTACTTATAGCTTCCTCCACCGTCGTTGAGATAGTCGGAGGGTCCGTCACGAATTGAATCTGGTTGCCTAGAATGCTGTGGTTTTCTACGAGTCTTTCTTCTGTGTTATTTTTGTACTGGTTTGCGCTGGTGTCATTGTCGGTTCTGAAATTTCTTCTGTCTCCTCCAATTTATGATCCCGGTAGAGGTGCCTGGTCAGCCACCCCTTCGTTTCGTACGACTTTTTACATAGTGTACATGGGAATGGTAATTGCTGTTGTTGTGTCTAGTTTGGCTCATCATGATTAGCGAAAACGGACACTGCGTGGTCCCTTTTCATGTATCTGTTCAGCTCCGTCTATTCAGGAAACTCTTTGTAGCATCCTTCTACTGGACATTGCTGACGTTTGCCTCTCTGGTTGATCAGCTTCAGCACAGTTATTTTTGTCTTATTGAGTCTTCCTGATCGAAATAAGGAGTTTATGTATGTTTCCCTCGATGCAGTAGTCTCTGTGAATGATGCAGTTAATGAAATCTCCATACACGGTATCATCCATAAATAGCCACTCGAAGGCATCCCGAGATTGATTGCTTCTTTCTCCCACTAATATTTTCCCCATCTGGAGCGGAAAATTTGATTTGACCGAACATTTTCCAGTTTTAAGGAAAATAAATTAATTAAATAATTAAGTAAATGTAAATTAAATAAATAAAATTCAAGCAATTAGATAAATTAAAGTAAAAATTAAATCAACAAATAATTAAATAAATCTTTAAATTTAAAAATAACTTAAAAACAAATTAAAAAGAAAATAAATTAATTAAATAAAGGAATTAAATTTAAAATGATTAAGATAACAATAATTTGAATTTTGAGTCAATGTAAAAATTTCTGTAGAAAAATAAATAGTAATTATTAAAAGTCGTTAATGGTTCTGAATCGGAAATTCGGATTAAGTTTACAAAAACTTAGATGATATCAAATAATATTTCCCTCTAGAAATGGCTTTCAGGAATCCCAAATTTAAATCTATAGAAAATGTTTCGGCAATTCCGAAAAAAAGGTCCTAAAAATAAAATTAGTTTGAAGAATAAAATTTTAGCAATTCGGAATAGTTTTCTCATTGATAAATGTCAGGATTTATACAATTCAATGAATAGAAGAATGGAAGATATGTAAGGAATGGAAGATATGTAAGGAATGGAAGCAAAGGACGATATTACAAAATTTTAAATAGTAATTGTCCGAATTCTTTAGAATTAGAGAACAAATTTTTGAATACGAATAAAATTTTTTATTATTTAACTTTTTTATTTGATTTCTTCAAATTATTTTGGAATTATATTTAGATTATCGTAAAATATGAAATTAATTTATCTATATTATCGATAAGTATTTATTATTTATAATTTAAAATTTTTAATAAAAATTATTTTACGTGTTCGAATACTTATGAATCTTTTTAGTATATATACATATATATATAAAGATATAACAAAAATATTTTTAAACTTTTAATTAGTAACTATGATACAGAAACGATTATTACTTATAACCGTATGTTTTCATCAAGTCTCAGATGTTTTGAAATCACATAAAACTAAATAGTAAAGAGAAAGAGAGAGATACAGTAGGAATATGATAAATTAATAATTTGTAAGGTATTTTTTGTTATTTGTTAGAGTCTCCTCCGTAGGAATATGATATTGGTTCAAATTTTATTAAGATAAGAACAAAGTAGATTTTCTTGCTCTTGTACTCATCAGATTAAATAAATTAAAAATTATTTGAGTTCCACTCAGATGTTGGGTCACTACTAAAATCTTTTCTACTGTTTTTTAATTGATAGGAATGATTCCTTTAATTTTTATTCTGGATAAGTATTTCGTATTGTTTGCATATAGTTTGTCGGAATCGGCTACCTTACCCGACTATAAAGCACGTTTTGATATTTATTAGTTTAGACAGTGGCGTCGCTATGGTTGGAGTCACCCAGTGCGGTAAAGTGATGGTGTCACCCCTTCAGATTTATTCTGAGTGCGGAGGCAGTGGAGCCAAATCCGCATATCATGCATTGTAAATGCATTTTTGTAGGGTATCTACAACAGTTTGAATGATTTCACAACAAGTCAACGAACGTTTGCGTTACTTTATCATAGCGTAAAATTACTGGTAAAGTTAAATCAACATGAAATGGCGTAATAATATTTCTAAACCGGAAAGTCACGTCCTGCACTCAGAATAACCTGTGTTTTTTAGTTAACATTAGCTTAACGTCGGGTTATTTATTTTTCATTTTCAACCACCGCACCTGCCTAGCGACGCTACTAAGTTTAGGTATTCATTTTTTATCAATTTTTAGGTTGCAATTTCAAATTATGTTTATCGTTTAATAGGGTAAACGGGATGGTATTGATTTATTTTTTTGAGATAAATTTTCCAGTATGAAGTAGAATTAATTCTTTTATTTTCTTTTTAATTATTTTTTTTTCTTTTTTCTGGAGTATTTCTGTCATAGAATATCAAGAACTTATCTTAAGCGAAAAATCCAGCTTTTTCCAGATGGGCTGTATGCTGAAATCGCATGTATATAAATTATCTTAGGAAATGTGTTTTTAAAATCGGTTTGAACATTTGGAAAAAAATGAAATAAAAAGTGTTTTAAAAACTGAAATCCCTTTTATATGGGAAACAAATTAAAGAAATAATTATAAAACATCTATTATTTAATTAAAATTATACTTTAGAGAACATATTTAATGAAATATTAAATGAACATTAAAAGTGCAACAGGATATGAAATTAAATCAACTTAATCTGGAGAATCTCATAAATCAGTTTCTCCAGGAATTATCCAACATGTTTCTTGTATAGACTAAGAAAATCATTGAGTGTTACAAGTCGTTGTAGGGTATCGACAGTCTCCAGATTGCCCCAGAGACTTTCCGGTGGTACCAGAGTCACGTGAAAAATTTTGTGAAAAAATTATGTGAAAAAATTTTGTGAAATTACTGTGAAATGTTACCTTGACGAAGAGCATAAATTTGAAATTGTTTGATCGACAAATAATGAATTAAAATAATGGATTACTCTTCCCCAACCTAATATATCTACATATTTATATGTATAATTAAGCGAAAACAATTTAAAGTATTACAAAATGAATTAAAGATTATAAACTAATTTAAATTAATCGTAAGAGAGAAAAGATTGTCTTTAGGGTGAAGAAAAGAGGAGTTATCAGAAATATAAAAATATGCATAAGAACTTCAATTCAAATTCAGAAACACCTGATCTTTGAAAAAAACCCTACAGGTAAAAATCAAATGGGATTATGTCAGATGATCTTAGCGAATATTCAAATGGCTCTCTTTTTCCCATAAAATTCCACTTAGAAAATACGGCACACAAAATGGATGAACCAATTCTAGTCTCAAGAGATCAAATTATTCAAACTTTAGTAACATCAGAGCAGAAGTTTAACATTTATTGAGGTATGTGGTCTCCCTTGGAGACATGCAATCGTTTCTCGTATGTAGGAGGATCTGTGTCAAATCTGTATCTTAGCCACATTCTCATACTTCAAATAAAATTTAAGATCAAATGTTTGTTTTCACGCATACGGGATAAGAAAATCTTTAGGTGGGTCGAAAAGTCCAATAGAAAACTTTTGAATAATTAATCTCTTTCATCTAAACTATTGATGTGATTTCTGAAAGCTGCTAATTTAAATTTAGACCATAGGATTTGAAAAGATCTATGCAGTTTTGAAGTAACCTGGAATAGATTTACTTCTAGAGTTTCAAAGTTAGTTTTAACACCTCAAAGTAACAAACCAGTTATGAGTATTGCACAAGATTCCCTAACAACCAGTGACAAAATTACAAGAAAAGATGTATTTTTAACGAAAGATCAAATGATGTCATTAATGATGTTTTTACCATCATGGAACGGCAGAATACCTAAACCGGTAATTTATTAGGTTGTTCGATATGAAACGGGTCAAACTTCACACCTTACATTTCAATCGCGTATAACTTAACTTTGAACTATCGTATGAAAATAAATAAGGTATTTCTTGACAGATAT
>MQRK01232991.1:4377-16620 GCA_001938485.1 Girardia tigrina | reverse complement strand
CTATTCCAGCCAACAAACAGCGCACAGTGATTTTGCTCCATGACAATGCTCGGCCACATGTCGCAAAACAGGTAAAAAACACGTTGGAAGCACTTAAATGGGAAATTCTACCGCATGCTACCTATTCACCAGATTGTGCCCCATCAGATTATCATCTTTTCCGATCAATGCAAAGCGCTCTTCGGGGCCAGCACTTCAGAAACCAGTAACATATAAAAACATGACTGGAACAATGGATCGCATCAAAAGACCAATTTTGTTTTCGATGGAATTCATAATTTGCCTGAAAGATGGTCGAAAGTCATAATTAACGATGGAAAATATTTTGATTAGAATAAAACTTATTATGTCATATAAATAAACTTCTCTGTTCTGCAGAAAATCCAAAAAACTAAGTTATACACCTAATATTATGAAATTTTAAATTGAAATTATATTCCGAATTCCAAAAAATCATTCCTTTAAAAAGGATAACTTCACCACAAAATTTACATCATTTATTTCAGTTCCATCAATTATTGGATTACTTTAGTGAAGCAGTCGAGATAGCAGTTCAGTTCCACCTCACCAGAAATAGAATTAAACAAAAACTTATTTTGATTCTCGAACATAACTTTCAATCTGGGTCGGAGAATCATCATTCTAAGTTCAGAATATTGAAATCAACATAGTATATTCACATACAATTTAAAATATTACTCAAATTTAAATTACTCAAAGAAAATTACTCAATATATATTTAAAAATAAATTCTAATTTTATAAAAAAGGTTAAATGACATTTTTAATCAACAGAAATATTTTTTATTTATATTTAAATTTTCATAATTACCAATTTAGCATATTTATTTAATTAGTGAAGTCAAATTGAAAAGGAAATTAAAGTAATTTAATTAATTTTAATTGAAAAATAATCATTAAGTTTTATCTCCGAAACAAAAAATTACTTTAAAATAAAAATATTTAATAAATAAAAATGAGAATATATTTTTATATGTATTTTTTTCAAAAAAATCGTAGAAAATTTTATTTAGAAATGTTAATTAAAAATTTATTTCTGTAATTTTTTTTATAAGAATTTTCTGTAAGGTTGGAAGAAAAGATAATTATTGATTATTAAAAAATAATATTTAATGAAATTATAAATAATTTTACAAATATTGATAAGTTAACGCCGTCTTTATTTTTTATAGTTGAGATACTTAAGACAATCGAAATTTTATATTTATATACGAAACTTTTAAGTACTTTGTCTAGAAATCCATGGTTTATTAGCTTTTTTTACAATTTCGAAAGTGCTTCGTTGTCTACTACAAAATATTTAGTTAATAAATTCAACGCTGAAAGAACAACTATTGTAAAACTGGAAAATTTTGGAGAACATTGAAGAATTAATGATAAAATAAGAGAAAACCTTTGAAGAAAGCTTAGAGAATTGTTCAAAAATGAAATAATGACATCCAGAGATTTACCAACATGTCTTAATATCAAAAGGTATACTCTTGTTTCATTACTGACAACAAGTTTTATCAAATAACTACATCAATCTTGTTCTAAAAACTAAAACATTAAGTAAAAAGATCAGTGTATCTGATTTATATTTCCTTCATGGCAATACTCCAATACATATAAATTGTCTTTCAACGGCAGTAATTCAAGTTAGTTGTGTTTTCCTACTCTTGTATCTCCACAATCATCTCAAACGAATTCTAAGAGTTCACAACTTTTCCTTACAAGAAGATTTCAGAAATAAGGTTACAAAATATATGAATGTAAAATTTCCAAATTTTCTTTTAAAATCTTTCCATTAAACTATCCAAAAATATCTTTGTTTTTTCTCTATCAGTGTTAATTTTTTTCGTGAACAGTGTTTAGTTACTGGAGCGGAAAATAATCGGTTCGACCGAACTTTCACCAATTTTAAGGAAAAAAAATAAATTAAATTAAATATGAAATTAATAAATTAACTTAAATAAATAATTAAAAAATAAAATTAATAAAAAATAAAATTAATAAATAAATGATTAAAATTAAAATAAGTAAAAAGAAATTAAAAATTAAATAACTAATTAAATTAACGAGTAAAATAAATTAATTAAATGATTTTATAGCTTTGATTTTTAAATATTAATGGTTAATTTGGCAATCGTGTGTTTGGTGTTGGATTTTTAGATAATATAAATCACCAGAGATTAAAATTTTTTGTTTAAATGAAATAAATAAATGATTCTTGTATACGTTGTCATGTAACAATGTCAAAAAAAAAGTGTGTTCAAGTTTGAATAGAAATAAATTTGTTAAAAACGATCTCGATTTCTTTTAAATCGTGTTTTTCTATAATATAAAGAAAGGGTAAAATTTTTGTTCTCATCTAAAAAGCAGTCGGTTATGCTTTATTAATCGCGAAAAATTGCAAATCGACCAACGATTTACTTGATTTATTAAAAGATCGAAATCTAAAAGAACTCATCTCAGAAATCGAATTAGTGAATTTCCATCAATTTGCATCGATGGATAACGCAGCGAAAGGTTGTGCGGACATTGCCAATGGAATCACCGTCCTGTGACCACGATCGTTTTCGTACAATATTGTCGTATGTGACCCATTTCTCATCCCCACTAACCATCCGTTTAAGAAATATGTCGATTTCATTTCGTTTGGCCAAGGCTTCGCAGATGAAAATTCGATTCATCGTGTTTTTTTGGTGTTAATTGGTGTGGAACCAAAACATCAAGTTTCTTTTTGAATCTTGCTTTGCTCAAATGGTTTAAAACCGTTTTGTGGTCTTCAGCTCCTGTGCGATGCTACGACTACTAAAATGCCTTAAAACTTCGATCATTGCCGAGATTTTATCGACGTTTTCAGCGATAAGCCTGTCTGTGCGAGGTGCATCTTTAATATCAAAAATTTCTACACGGAATCGACAAAACAAAAATTGCGTGTACTTAGCTGTTACAGTATTGGCATCATAAACACCATTAACAATAGCAGTCGTCTGGCTTGCATTTTCGCCTTTATCGAATAAAAACTGTAAAATGTACCGAATTTTTTCTTTGTCGACTTCCATTTTTAACACCCTGTAACTCAGAACTGAATAAAAAAAAGCAAAAATTTTTTTTGTAAAATTACCGTGAAATGTTCCCTTGATAAAGAGCATAAATTTGAAATTGTTTGACCGATAAATAATACATTAAAATAATGGAATAAAATAATGGATTAATTTTTCTCCAACCTAATATTTTCCATATCTAAATCATCTCTGAGGCATGCATTTCTATGTCTTTCACATTTCCTGTATTAATTTCTCATATCAAAACCGCTGAGAAAATTTATCCCTGTTTAAGATTGCGGTATTATTATGTTCATTATGATCATTACAAAGGTAAAACATTCTTTTCTGGTAATGCAATAACCATGTTCATTCATCTGATGAGAGCCAATAATAGACTTCATTATATCCAGAATGGATTTTCTTTGGTAAATGCAGCCTTCAATTTTTCTTTATTATTTTTACCATCCATTTCTGCATATTCTTTTATTGCCGATGGTTTCATAAACACAATCACTATAACTATATTTCTCTCTTCTGATATCTGCATAATGTCAGAATAGTGTTCGAAATTATCAATGAAATCTTCCAAATTCGATTGGGATCCATTGCATTTTTCAAATCCCATAATGTTTGTTGTCACATGAGCCGTGATCGCCATATTAGCAACCTTACAATTTGTGAGAAAACATTTATTAACAACACAAACAGACTAATTTTTGCAACAATTTTCAGTAACGCCATCTTCAATAAGCATCTTTCTTGTTTGGTATATATTTTGTATATTATTCCAAATCTTGATTAATGAATAAGATTATAAAATTGATATTTTTAAATTTCTCAAAATTGTGTTGGGTAAAAATATATTAAGTATATTTTAAACGAAAACTTAGTTTTTTTTAATTATATTAAATTTATTAAGTTAAATTATTTACTCAAAAGTATAATTAAAATATTACAAAACTTTTAATTAATTAGTATTTTAAAAATATTCTCATTAAATTAATCTTATTAGATTTAGATAATTAATCAACTACATATCAACCCCATCTGAGTAGGAGAGTAACCAATCTAAACAGCATACAAATAACAAACTTACAACATTCAGAATTTTCGTTCACCGACATAAATATTTGTATTGATAAATTATTAATAAACTTTGACTTTAGCTCTTAACATTTCATACTTGACGACATAATAATTTATATAAATAATCTAAAATTAATTTCAAATATAGATATAAATATAACGTTGTCATAATGAAAGACGTTTTCGAAATATATATAAAAAATAACTTTTCCTTTAGTTACTTGTAAAATATTAGTAACAATTTTGATAGTTGAATAATCTCGGGGAAAAAAGAAAAGTAAATAAGAAAAACGAAACGCCCACAAAGCTGAGATCAATTTCTGAATGTGTGGCAGCAAAAGCAAGGTGAAGCACATGATGCCAGATTTGGTAATTAGAGTCCGTCGATCGAGTTTCATTTGATTTCCCATCTGAAATCTCGGTTTGGTTTGTCACACAATTTATTGAAATTAGTTCTGTCTCTGAAAGAAAATTTGAAAATTTTCAAATTTCCCTATTTTTAAATGAATATCTGATAAAAATGAAACGATTTATTTATTCTCGATCGTCACAAACATTTATCAGAAATCTATTTTTAATAAATTTATTATTTAATTTTGTTAGTTTTATTTATATTATATTATATCTTCCATTAAAAAGGTTGTTTTAATTTTTAATAAAAAAAAATCTATTTTCATTGATGACTTAAACAAATTTTCTACTTTTATTTTTGTTGGGGTTACTTTTGGTGAACTTTAAATTTTTGATATTTTTAAAAAATCATATTTATATTTTAGGTAAAGGAAAAATAATGTCGATTAATTAAAATGAAATAATTCTTTAAAATTAAAATTTAAGTTATAGAACAATATTTACTAATTAAAATAAATAAGATTTTTTAAAAAAATATATTTTATGGTAACATTTCTACAAATTAAATCGAAATAATTTTTGTAAAAATTATAGTTCACAGATAGTATATTACTAATTAAAATGAAATAAGTTTTTTAAAAAAATTTTAGAGTAATGATAATATTTTAATTAAATTGGGAAAAATTTTTATAAAAATGAAGTTTTAAAAAATTCACAATTAAATATCATCTTCGAAGTTAAAGAATATTGTATAGATGATTTTAATATATTTTGTAACAATATTTAAAATAAAATCATAATACTTTTTAATGTATAAAATCAATATTAATTAAAATAAATTTTAAGAAGAATATTAAAATCAAATAAAAGATTTTTATTAAAAAATATTTTTAAAAATCTAAATTTAGATTTCAATTAATAAACATTGTAAAAAAATAATAAAACAAAAAAAACATGATTAATACAAAATTGAATAAAATAACATATTTGTATATTTATCGATATTATTATTTATATTTAGAATTTTGAGATCTGGATTATGTAATTAAAATTTCGTTCCTCATAAATTTGTTTCAATAATGAAAATTGTAGTAGAAATAAAGTTTACAAAATTATGACTTACAATTTTAATCAGGAACCTAATAATTTTCATTCAATTTACTTTTTATTCTGTACCTTTTTTTTAAAAAGCATAATAAATTTAATGTACACTTTGGTCATTTACTTATTAAATTATTTAAAATCTCAAATTATCTCAGTTAATGAATTTTGTTCTCATAAATATTTTTATAAATTATAAACCATAAATTTTTGTTGGTTGTTTAATATGACTTCATATTGAAGTATTCCTATATTATATACATATAGGACAAAGATAATTCTGGTAAACAGTAATTTTGCTAATTTTACTCAATTTACTCATCATTATAAGTTCATTTTTCAAAAAATAACGAAATTAAAACTTCTGAAACGTTTAGTTAACAATATTATCTATACCTTTTAACTTCCAAAATGAGAATAGTAACTTTCAATGTGAGAATAGTAAAAATTGTAATTATAAAATAAAAAACAATAATTCAAAGAATTATTTAACAAAAAAGACGTTCTGTCGCTAAATCGACTGTTAAAAGGCTTTAAGCAGTTCGAACCATCGAAATCTTATGATCAACTTCGAACTTAAGTGTTAGAAAGTATCATCTTTGTGCTCTTGAGGAATTGATCGAAGAAGGAGTGAAGAGTATAACTCCAGGAATGTGCACAAATTTTGTTGCAAAAATTTAAAGCAAATTTGTGGCTATTAACATGGTTAACTTGGATTTTTAATAAACACATTCTTGTATTTTTTTGTTAAATAAATCTTGGAATTATTGTTTTTTTAGTTTAAAATTACAATTTTTACTATTCTTTCTTTGAAAGTATAAAGGTATAGAAACGTTTATGATATTCTTTTTAACATAAAATAAAAAATTCATATCATTTTTACTCTTTAGATATAATCTCTTTCTTAGTAAGCAGTTATGCCCCATTTTCTATCAAACTGATAAGGTTTTGATAATGTAAATTTGAAGATCAAAAAAGGTTGGATTACGTGGTTTCATTATTTAGTACAAAAATATGAATCATCCTAATTCAACTGTTGCAAATTTTGTCAAACGCCTCAAGTCGATGGGATGATACAGTGCTGACTGGAATTACGACAACGCGACATGATTACTTGATTAAGCTGACTGTAACTAAACATTTAACATATTCTTCTTTCAAATAAAAAAATAAAATATTATGTGGAACAATTACAAGAAATATAAGGAGGAGATTAGTGAATGATTTTGAATTAACAAATATGAGTCAAGTTTTGTTCATTTGTACACTTATTGAGTTGCTCAAAAATTAACTGGCAAATCTTTTCAATGCTTTTGTCAATTTTAATGTAAAGTTTGTTAATCAAATTCTAAGGATGACTTTCTTATATCTTGGACCCCACTAAAATCCAATCCTGTGGAGATTATTGTAATAAAGTATTACAAAGATACAGAATTCTCTAGCCTCTTACTTCAAATTATAATCTAGTTGTACATTATATAATATTATTTTTGTTTTTTATTTTAAATTTTTTTATTGTTAGTAAACTTTCTAAAATTGTTTTCCTTTAAAAATTTAGTTTGTCAAGACAATCAAGTTTATTGTCTCCCTGATTGCAGAAATGGAGCTTATTGTGACGGAATCTCAGATTGCCCTAGCCCACATCTAGATGAATCTCCTTCCTGTCCAAAATGTCTATGTAAGTCAATTAGTTTTATTAAAAATTTCGTTACTAATATTTAATATTATCACTAATTCTGTTGTTTTTTGATGTGAATAATTTTATTAAGGAAATAAAAATATATAATTTTACATTTATTTAAGCTATTAGAAATTTATCAAGTGTTTTGACATTAGTAAGTAAAAAAAATAAACATTTTTTCGTGTCGTATTTAATTTAGTTCATTAAATACGACACCGTAAGTGATGAAAAATGATTCTGAAGTCAAAACAAATTTGATACTAATGATGAAGCAATATTACCATTGTTCGAATTTTTTGTGTAAATATATATATATATATATATATATATATATATATATATATATATTTCGAAAATATAATTTGATTAAAGCTTTTTTTATATAAATATTTGACATGTTTCGATGTTTACATACATCATCATCAGCAATTTTTGGATGTTTAGTATATGAATATTGAATTGTTTAAATAATACAATTTTAACAGATATATTTACTTTAAAAGGTAACGAAAATATTAATTATTATTATTTATCAAAGTATTATTGGGTAATAATGGCAAAAAGAATATTTTAATTAAAAATTATAAGTATTGAAATAACCTTACTTTGCCCATTCTGAATGTTAATTGATGGGTTGTAGTGTCTTATTAATATATAATATATAATATATAATCTAGAAAACGATAATTTGAAATTTTTAGAATAGATATTTGTTAAAGCATTTTTTAAATCAAAGTACGACATGCTTCAATAACAATTTTGATCATTTTCAGACTTTTTTCTGTTGTACTTAATTTTGTTTTATTATTAGTTGTTAATATTTAATTAATTTATTGTATTTTTATAATTAAAATTGTAACAATTTTTTCAAAAATACTCTTAAAGTTCAATTTTTTTGGTTAATATTTTAATTAATTTTATTTAAGGTTGTTTAATATTGAGGCTGTTTTACTTTTTAGATTTTAAATTTTATAGTTTCATATTAGCAATGATTCACAATACAACCTTTCAAAATGTGAATAAAAATTATTCTGAATATTAATCTTTAATTAATCGGAAATTAATCTTTTGAAATTGATGAAGTTCTTTCTTTGAATCATTTGTCGTGATCAAGAACTTTACTCGATGTACTCGACTGTGAGTGTCCACTAATCCGTGTTTTTAGATGACGATTTGTCTCTCCAATGTACATGTTTTTTAACCATAATAATTTAATTTATAAATAAGATTAACCTTCAATGTATTATAAGTTTTGAATTTCAATGTAAGGTAATTTCAAATGTTGTATGTTACGAAAATTTTTTAAAACGTTCAAATTTAAAATAAATAGTAAACTATTCTGACGAAGTGCAAATTTAAACTAACTTCTCATAGTGTTCATTAGTTAAATTTATTTTGCGTCATAACACAATTATTACTGTTATTAAATTTAGCATAAAACTTTGCAAACCAGTCACAGAAACGTTTAAAATAATGTAAAACGTCTTTGAAGTCTAATAGTTATTATAGAAAAAAAAGTTTTGGGTGAAGCAGTGTTTTCAGAGGCAAGTGGGAAAGCCAACAGCAATTCAAAAGCATTATAATCAATGCAACACCAAGATCAATGGAAGGATGCAATAAACATCAACAAAAAAACAATTCGACTTATTTTTAAGGAGCAGTGAGTTACAGTTCAACCCGACCTCGAGTACAACACCAATCGCAATCGAACTTGCGTCGCACCATAAAATTCTTTCTTTACAGTTATTTATGAACCATTCCCCTTGCATGGGTCGGCTTCATCGACGCTTCTCATCATCCAGCTCACTTTTTTCTATTACCTCTTCTCCTCTTTAGTCCTCCGAGTTACCCTCAATGAGGCGTTTTATATAAGAACAAGTCGGACGCAACTGTAGTGTATCCACTACTTCAGGCACATGGTGTCGCATGTTGTGTTTGCCGGTATTAAAATTGGTTTGTTTGTGTATTTGTCATATTGTTGTTTGCTATTTGTGTATTGATTGTTGACGCCACTGTTCGGGGCCAATGTGAGTGTGCGGTCGCGACACACTTTTGGTGCAGAGCGAATCACCTTATGTTTTTGTTTTTTGTGTTCCAAATGATTGGGATAATTGGTTGAATTGAAATGCATTTTGTTTTAATATTATTTGACAAATAAATACAAAGTTTATTTTATGTCGAAAAAAAAACCAATAACGAATCCCACGAAATTACAGCCAATTCCAAGCAAAAGCCAAAAATAATTCAATCAATATACATTAAAATTTGGCAATCGATAACGATAATAATAATGAGCAATTAAAAAATGACTTAAAAATTCGGATTTAACTGTTATTACTGATTATGATTGTGAGTATGTATTTTTTCTCATGTATTTTTTTATTAAACGTTATCTTTGTTATTATTGTTAATTATTATTATTTTTTTATTCATTTGCTAAAAGTGATTCTAACGGAAGAATTAGCATTCCGTTATAACCACTTTTACAGCAACCATCCCGCCACGGGACATATCCCTAAAAACTGTCCTCAAATTGAATATAAATTACTGGTGATGAGGCACCGTCATTTCCGTCTGAATCGACAAAAAGTGTAAAAGCACGGAAGACAATTCAAACCGAAAGAAATTTTAAAAGTTCTATGAAAAATCTAGGCAATATTCCTCGTTTTCTTCGACAGCAAAGGCATCATTTATCATGGGTTTATCCTAAATGGGCAAACAATTAATGCTGCGTTTTATTGAACAATATTTGAAAGCGTTGAAAGGACACGTTTTTTGATAACATTGTGACCGAGTTATTCTGAGAATAGTAAAGGTTTACATAATTTTGTACAACATTATTTAAGTAACATTGTTTGATTTTTTTTAAAAACTCGAATATGAAAAGGTTATTTAATTTTTATGTTTTTCACAAGAGAAAAACCGTGGTATTAAATAAGAATCATCAATTTTGTCTTTATATTTTGATAAAACTCGATGATTCTCTTAAGGAAAACAGATTTAAAACTACGACAAGAAAAATCCTAATATAAGTTTAATTAAAGTTTAGTTTTTCTATAAACATGTCGGAATATGAAGGTTGCTTTGATAAAAATCATTAAACCTAGACAAAAAGAACATATGTTAAATTGGAAATTGATCGAATATCAATTAAAAAATATAAAAAAATACGTAAATGAATATAAATAAAAAATATGAAACAATTAATTGCAACTATTGTTTATAAAAACTGGTTCTAAAATGATACACATGAAATAAATAAAAAAACGGAAGCAAAAATTAGTCGAATCTTCAATCTTCAAAATTTTATTGGAATAGTTTTTTTGACGAATAATGTTCTTCTGAATATTCTAATAAAATATTTTATTGTTTATTCTATTCTCCGAAGTTTGGCGTTCGGTGCTCATTAGAGGGAACTCATTTTGAGTCAGGAAAACTATTTCTTTGATTTATTACTGTCATCGGAGAGACAATAAACAAATTTTGTTTATTAAGTTGTTTATCAAACTATAATTTTGGTTTCATATTTACTTCTTCTGGTTTCTTTTAAAAAATAAGGAAAATAATATTTTTTATATTGAACATATTAAATGAAACTTTTTTAACATATTATTGTTAATGTATAAAGAAAAGCTATGTTTATTGTGTTGTTTTGATTATATATGGTAATAATAACACAACATGATTACAAATTATTTAATTAAATCAATTATATAGTAACAAACAAATAAGCAGGTAACGGAAGGTATAACAGATAAGATTTTATGATCACAAGAGTTCGAGTTCGTAACGATAGTATATAGTTAGTATAAAATATTACTTTATTAATTTGGATTATGACAAAACTTCTTTCTCAATAAAGGTCTTTACTGTTGTTAGGATTATGGAGAACTCGTTTAACTTTTTGAATTAAACATTGAAAGTTTTAAAATGTTTAAAATAAAATATTGAAAATTGTAAGACTTTAAAATAAGGTTCAAATACTTTAAAATGAAATAACAAATCTCAACATAAAATAAAATGTTTTACAAATAAATTAAAAAATAAAAAGCAATGGAATAATATAAGTAAAGTTTAAATAATTTTAAATAAACATAAATGTAAATCTTTTGTCAAATTTTGTTAAAATAACTTTAAATAGAATTGTGAGGAATGTTTTGAATTGTGTGTTGATATTGTGCATGTTGTATGTTTATTCGGATTGTGTCTCTCCTACACAGATGGATGATTGGTATTTTCTTTGATTCCTACTAATTAAAAATAATTTAATTTAATTTTAAAGTAAAAGGATTTGAATGTAGTATTTATTTTTTAATGTAATTTAAAATTTTAATATATTAATTTAATTAAACAAAAATAACACCATTTTAATTTTAAATGTTTATTCGAAAACATGTTTCGCCACTTTTGTGGCATCTTCAGTTCTGTATTTAATTAGAAAGTTATTGTTTATATAGAAAGATGACCATTACGTCACAGTGTGTTACGTCAAAATACTCTAAAATGATTGGACGAATCACTTTGCACATTTAGACTAGGTTTACAAAACTTTATCAAGAGTGCTTCAGTAATTGTCCTTTCATAATTGTGATTCAAAAAAATTTTATTTAAAAATTCCATATTCCGAAGGTGCTAGGGATTTTAAACGAATTTTAGAAAAACAGGCCCGAGTAGGTGTTACAATTAAAGTATTGTTTCTAACTAATAATATTTCTAATTACTTCTCAAATAAATCTGAAACACAATTTGGTATGAAAGCAAATTTAGTTTACCAATATAAATGTCACAAGTGTGAATCCTTGTACATTGGAGAGACAAGTTGTCATCTCCGTACTAGAATTGCAGAACATACCAAATCAAGTAGAAAAAGCTCAATTTTGGACCACATAGTGAAATGTCATGGAACTCAAAGGAGGGTATTTGATAATGATTTTCGGGGTTTGATTAGTAACTTTGATCACAATTATGAAAG
>MQRK01232990.1:50519-65615 GCA_001938485.1 Girardia tigrina | reverse complement strand
AAAATTATCAATTTAGAACGATGTCGAATGACGAGAGTTTTGCTGAGAGTTGTCCAAAAGACAATTCTGATTGTAATGAAAATAAAAGTTGGAAAAGCCATGTTGGTGTTCTTAATAATCATAAAGATGTTTGACTAAATGTCATACTTTAATTTTCTGCTTTTTTTATTACATAAACTTTACAAAATAAATTTTACATTATTTTCCTTTTTTTCCATACTCAGATTTTATTTTATTTTTAATCGAATCAATTTTAGATTAATATTATTCAATTGTTGATTCACATTAAAAAAAATTGCTCAAAAAGTTCTCTTCTTTCTTCAAATTAACTTAAAACCACATAAACTTTTATCGAAAATAAAATTTTAAATCCATTAATAATTTTGTGAATGGGAATTTTATTTTTATTGTACAAAAATAATAAAAAAATATTTTCCTTATAAAGTTACATGTTGATTAAACTTTAGTTCTTGTATTTATTTTCTTGTGCTTGTTCTAATTTGCTATGCGCAAATATTTTATTTGTATTTATTTTTTAAATTTATTTTTCATAATTTCGATTAAATTATATAAATTAATAATGAATTATGTTTAGTATTCTTCATCTAGACCTTGTTTGGGGTCTCATAGACTCGCTGGCCGTAACTTTAGAAAAATCGATAAGCTTCCTCATGAGACAGTTGAAACGCGATCTTTATGGTTTCGATGAGATTGAAGAAAACTGGAAAAGTTGTATTGATTTAACATCGAAAATATTTCCAGCCCCCATTGGAAATATTTATATCAAATCTCTTTTTAATGATTCTACTATAACTAATGTAAGTCGTTTTATATGCTCTTTATAAAATGTTAAAGGAAATTTTAAAGTAAATATAATATTGTTCATAATATTGTCTAGAAAGATAATTTCCTATTACTTATACAGTTGAGAATAAGAAAAGTAAAAATATACCACGGTAAATAGAAAGGGTAACAATATCAAAGAGATACAACTAAGAATGGTACTCATCAAACGTCTACGAAATAAAATAAGAATGGTATCAAAATGAATTTAAGTTAAGTTAATTAATAGAAAGACCAACTATAAAACACCGGGCGAGCCTCATAGACTTGCTTATTATTTTATAAAAACGAAAATTACCAAATTATATGCACAAAAATATACCAACTGTAGAGGTATCACATTATTCTCACATTTATTCTCACTAAACTATGTATGATAATTTATAATATAAAAAATTATAAGTATTATAATTTGTAATAAATACTTTAGTATGTGAGTAATTTTATTCATTAAAAATCGTTAAATGAAACAAAATTAAAATATAGCTTCCTTTTAACAAACACTAAAATGTTATTTTATCCTAAGCAAATCATGTTCATTGGGTTTTAACCTCTTAAACAATTATGTCGGTTATAAGCGCGCCGTGCGATCCGGACTCAAACGATATAATGACGACTATAGGCGCGGTGTAATACGATATCGGTATTTCATTCTTTGTTATTTATTTTATCTACAACACAATAATTTTTATCATAAATTGTTTTTATTAGATAATTTAATAACTTGATATTTAAATTTAACCTTCCCTCAACCAAAACATTTTTCGAAAAAATATCGTCGTTTAAGGGGTTAAAATATAAATGTTTCATTTGAAAGGACATTTCAGACATGTTGGTTTTCCTAAGGTTGAACAACATTTTTTTTCAATTAAAAATATGAAGAGAAGGCTTTACTTATTAAAGTGAATCGCTTAGCTTGACACTATTCTTAGTCAATATTAGTGATTCGGTCAATGTTGAATTTGATAACAGGAGAAAAATTACAAAACTTATATAATATTACTATTGCAATGAAAACTATTCCTAATAATTCTTTAACACCTAGCTCATTGTTCTATGAATTGATAAATTAACAATCACTTATATGTGGATACATAAGCAAAATACATAACAAAACGCAAAATTTGGATGACATAACAACCCAGCTATTTTAATGGAAATGAATTTCGATTTGCGTAAAGTCGTATAATATTTAATTCGTGACGAATACTTAAATTTTTTTATTTTAGCATATTTTTTAGCTATTCAACTCTGGACGAAGCTTTAAACGATTGAAAATAAGTATTGTATCATAAATTATATTTTTCATTAAGGATGTGCATAAATTATGCATGTTTTTTGGTATATTTTCTATGCAAATTATATGAGAGTCGCTTGCACTAAACAGTAATTTTATGTTATTTAAAAATAAAGGAAAGGAAAAAAATAGTGCATTTAAAAATCGTAACTCAATGAAATAAAAAATAAAAATTGTATACAATATTTTAAGAGTAACTAAATTCATATAACAGTGGAAAAATATATAAATATTCGCCGAGGTCGCGCAAATATCACTCACTGGATTGAACCAATTAGAATATTTTATGCACCTGATTAACAGTCATTTAAGAACAACCATTTATACTTATTAAATATATCAGGAAAAACGAAATTTTTACAAATGTTTGTAATATATAATGTTTTTTTCACAAATGTAAGTGTTATTGTAAACGATATTGTAAAATCCACTAAAAAAGTGCACAAGTTTTAAAACCATCATAACTTTTTAATGTAATATTATTTTATTTCGTAAATTTGGAATTTAAATATTTGTTTTAATAGGTTAGAAATAGTAAAGCAGGTATTTAAAATTTTTGGTTTAATATGTTTTATTTTATAGACAATTAGACAATTTCAAAACGACATGAAGATATAATCAATTTTTTCAAAACGCACAGTAAAAGTGAGACTGTGACAAAGTTTACTGGCATTCATTTTTCCAGAAGAGGTATATATGCAATAATACAACGCTATGAGAAGACCGGCAGCATTGAAAGAAAAGTAGGAAGTGGAAGGAAACCTGTTAAAATGATGTCAGACAAAAGGAAGAGCCTTCTGCAGCGTGCAACTTTGACTGTTGGACAAAGTGTGAGAAAGTAAGGTAGAGAAATGAATGTTTCAAAGTCTTACGTGCATAAGATGTTCAAGACTAATAACATAGTGTTTCGAAAGAGGAAAGAAGCCCCAAAGGTTACTCCGACACAGATTATTCGCCAGAAAGCCAGGTTGCAAAATATCGCTAAAATTGTTGTGGAAAAGACCAAAACCGACTTTGTACTTGATGATGAGTCGTATTTTACACTCACCGGAGCAATGACATCGGGTTATTATGTGAACCAAAAGAAGTTTGGTGATATACCTGATAATATTCGCCTTAAATTTTGAGAGAAATTCACAGTAAAAGTTTTGGTTTGAGCAACTGTTTCCAGACGAGGCATTTCAAACCTGTACATCAGGAAATGGAAATCTGTAGCTTCTAATTCGGATATTTATATCTCCGAGTGCTTAACGAAGCGTTTGCTTCCTTATCTGAATGAGAAATACCCAGCTGGTCACTTCATCTTCTGGCCAGATCTTGCTTCTTGTCACTACGCCAAAGCAAGTCTGAAGTGCTTAGAGGACAACAACATTTGTCAAAAAAGATTCGAATCCACCTTGTGCTCCCCAAATACACCCAATTGAAAATCTTTGGGCTCATTTAAAGGAGAAGGTGTATGAAAAGGGTTGGACTGCCGATTCTGAAGACTAGTTGATTCGCAGAATCAAAACTAAAGCAAAGCAGTTTAACAGTTTATTTGCAAATTTTAGACAAAGAATAATGCTAACTCTTATGGCCTTAATAGTTTGATATAATAAAATAGTTATTGTGTTATTATGATCTAGTCTTTGTTCAGATTTACGTCAATTTGAAGGTCTAATTAAAAAGTTATGATGGTTTTAAAACTTGTGCACCTTCTTAGTGGACACACCTTATTCTATTATAAATAAATTATTACTTAGTGAATTAGCAATACAAACAATCGATTATTCAAGTTAAGAAATTACAAAATAAAAATGACCCTTGTAATATTATTGAACAGTTCCTCTTAAAATATGTTTAAGTTCTTTTTATTTTTAGTAAGTTTTATCACAGAAAAAATGTTTTCTAAAGCCTAACATCAAAGCTTTTAAATTTTGTCATACTTCAAGCTTTAAAACTTCTATTGTGTATAACATATACATTTATATAATTTGTAGAACTATTTCTGGATACATGTTCGAACAACAAAGAGTTAAAAACTCGAGATGATTTTCTCAAAAAAGATTAAAATAATTTTACTTTTTCGTCTATCTGGTTTTAGGAAAATTTAATGTTATTCTTTTAATTCTAATTATTTTTTCTTGAAAGTAGACAGTCTCAAAATTGTAATAAAAACGTTCAGTACATGTAATTAAATAGTAACGATGAGAGCTCTTGCTTTTTGCAACGGGTCAAGTTGCTCTTAAAGCAGTGATCTTACGTTATAATTGAAAACTTTTAATTTAAAAACTTATTAATGACCTCTTAGGTATCCTCCCTCCTTGACTCCATTTTATCGGTCTTGAAAGAGGAGATTCGATCAAATTCATGGATAAGCGAAAATATAAAAGAAAGTGCAATTGAAAGAGTAAATTTATGATAAAAGTAATTTTTTCCATATATAATTTTATCTTTAATTTTCAGATAGATGAAATGGGAATTAAAATAGGATACGATTCGGATTATCTTAATCAAACTAAAGTTGACAATTTATTAAAATCGGTAATCTTTTCATTAATATGTAAATATATTTATTTGGAACGTAAGAAAAATTATTTTGCCGAGGAAACGTTATATTATATTTAATCCAGATTTGATATTACATACCATTTTTGAATATATTTGTACTATTTAAGGCAATAAACAATAGCGTGTTTTTCCACAAAAAATGTTTAGGTCGAAAGAATTGCGTGTCGACGACAAGTTGCCGTTTTCCTTTTAAAAAAACGCAATCTTTCACATAAATTTTAACAAAAAATTAATCAAAATCATTTTATAACATCTGTTACACCTGTCGAAGAATTTTTTGATGCCGTTTTTGCTATAAATGTCTTTTAATAAGTTCTCTTTGAACTGTGACGGTTGACAGAACGAGATGCATCATACAGGCTGTTGTCCTTGTTATTTAGTTATAACTAAATTAATGTAAAAAAAAGAGTTATTTTTATAAATAATTGAATTTTAATTATTTTGCATTTATTTTAAAAATTATTCCGAAGAATAACTTTATGAAATTTTTGTTGTCAGAGATGTAATAAAAAAATAATAATTTAGATTTAAAAACCAGTTAGAAATTCTGCAAATTAAAATTGGATAAATAATTAATAAAATATATAATATATATAAAAACTGCTATTAAAAATTTTATAATTAATGAATCACTATTAAATAAAAAATTTAAATATTGCTTAAATAAAATATTTTGGTATTTTAAATTCATCAAGTGTATTTTAAATTCGTAACTAGTATTTCAAATAATAAAAATTGTATTTTAAATATTAAATATTGATAATAAATAATACGTTAAACTCTTTTGTTTGGTTAAAATAAATTTTGATTTTATACTGATTTAAAATTAAATGTTATCAAATAATAGAATACTAAACTATAAAATTAATGGAAAATTTTAATTTCTCAAATCGCATTTTAATAAATAGCTTATC
The DNA here is from genome assembly GCA_001938485.1 of Girardia tigrina. NCBI lineage: Eukaryota > Metazoa > Platyhelminthes > Tricladida > Dugesiidae > Girardia > Girardia tigrina. Next base: position 60,011 of record MQRK01232990.1, on the reverse strand, counting down.
AGTATTTATTACTCCATATTTTTATGTATAAGAAATTTGGTCGAAAGAAAACAAAAAGTTCCTCAAGAAAAAATGTTTAAATAATTGTTATTTGAGTTATTAATAAATTTTTGGTGTTATTGAATTATAATATTGATCAAGAACTCAACAGTCCTATTTGGACTCTATTTGAACCTGAACAGGATGTAAAATATATTTTAAAATCATTGTAAAAGCAAGTGTAGTGCTTTCATTACGTACGCTTGGCTAAAACATATACCTTAAGTAGCAAAGGAAGTTATTAAACAGAGTCAAAATGATTGCAGATTGAAAAAGGTATTCTGCTGCATTTGTCACTCTTGATTCGACTACAGTGAGGTTTTTCATCGCGTAACATTTTACAAAGATTTTTCTATTATTGTCTTCCTTTCTTTTATATTCTCGATACATGGACACAACTTTTTCATATGTTTTTAGCTATGAAATAATGTACACCACAAGACAAGTTATATACAAATTATTCAATTAAAAATTTTATGTCCATGTTACCATTTTGAACTTGAGCTATCTAATAAATATTGTTTATAAAACACCTTTTCTAAAAATAATATTATATTTTCAATTATTAAATTAAATTCTCTACAAATATAAAGCTGGAAAATAAAAGAAAGATCATTGTCTCTGAAAGAAGACGAAAAACGTTCCCTTTTTTAAATTAACATTATCTCAGTAAAAGAGAATAAAATCGAAAATAATAAGTGAAAGTAATTTCGTCCAAACATATAAGTTGACATAATTGTTTGATTTTATGCTTTTTAGACACCAAAAATACAAAAGCATCTGTTGTGATTCTTAAACAAAAACAAAAATCGACTTCCTCATTATAAATATTCGTAACAAAAATAAAATAGAAACTATTGGAAAAATATAAAAAGGATTTATAAATGGAATTTCAAAGTGCGACTTTAGAACTTGTAAATTCAAGATGATTTAAAATTTTACAAAAAACTTATCTGTATATAAAAAACTTTGTAATATTGTGATAAATTAAAATTGCTAAAAAATAATTATAAAAGAAAATATAGATTTAAAATTAAATGTAAAAAAGTTTACTTTAATAAGCGGAAATAATTAATAAGTAAAAAATGAGTGTGATGCAACTCGAGAATTGTGCATGTAATAAGGAACATGTCGATATTTACTCAAATATACTATTATATGCTCGACTTGATCGTTATGATTTCAATTGGGATTTCCTACTATTTTCACAGTGTTTCGTTGTTATTACGAACTATTAACCCCTTGCATGAACGACCCGATCGCTTTGCGTCATGATCATCCAAGGATCGAGGGGCAAGATGACTGCCTACCACACTTTTATCGATAGCCATCCCTTCCTGGTAAATAAACTACTGATTTCGATTGTTCGTGTTACCGCTCGAGACAGGGTTCGCGGAATGTCAAGTGGACAGATCCCCATGGTCGTGGGTGTCGGCTCTGTCTTTTGATATTGACATTTTTGTAATTATTAATTGTGGATGCGTCCTCTAGGACATGAATACTTCCTGGAATAAGACGTGCTAAGACAACATGTCATCAAATCATCATTTTTGTCATTATTACCAGCAAATTGACACTGAAAAATTAACTTTGCACAACATTTTACTAAGGATCTTCCTTTGAAAGAAAATCTTTATTTATAAAGTTCGATTGATACATAAGTTACAGCAAGTTGATTACAATTAACGTTACAATTCGCAAAGCTGTACACAATGAAAGAACCCCACATAGACATTACGAACAAAACAATAGGAACCAAGGAAATAATGGATTCAAACCGAAAAACAATTCGTTACAATTCGATGTCGTTTCCACTAATTCCAAATATTCAGTGAAAAATGTCGATTTAGAAAAAGAAGATCACGAGCATCAAATCAAATTAAAACGGGCCCAGCTCAACGAGAAAGTTTCCCAGCGCAACCCTGTCACCTCCGTCCGATTCTCGGGGCGACCAGGGTGTCGGGCGTATTGGGATGCGAAGTATTAAACATTAATGAATATTAACGAAGGCGCTATTAATGATTGTCATGAAGATGATCCAAATTGCGAATGTGATAAAGTTTGTAACAAATATGTTCTCTTAACAGAGTGACTTAACACCCCTTGACTCCAAACATCAAAAGTTCAGAAACATTTGATGAAACCCTTTACAAATTAGAGGAATTTTTGATAAGATTTAACATTTATTCAAAGCTTATAGTATTTTGGTTGAAAAAACAACGTCAATTACTGGAAAAATCAATGCATTTTTAAGGTTTACCATTTATTAACTGTGGACAGTGTTACGAATTTCGATTATAAATTTGACTTCAGATAAAAAAGTTTACATCTTATGCCTATTATAATATGGAAAGACAAATTCAACTGCGTTTGGGGTCCCTTAATATCTTATAGCTTGTAAATGTCTCAAAACTGAAAAACTTTAAGATCCACTGTTTTAGAAATACAGCTTTGATCATCCTTAGGAAAAACTATCGTAGAGCTGTCTTCTATTAATATCTCCACATCTATTCATATCGCTCAAAAAACGATATTTAGAAAAATATATACAAAGAATTTTATTGATTAAAAGGGAAAAAAATTATTACTGAAAAAATATTAAATTGATTGATTTTAAAAAATTTTAATATAATGAATCACATCATTCAAATTTCTACAATGACATTGAATAAAAATTAAATTTCATAATTAAATTTAAATTTAAATCAAATTAGTTTTAGATAATAAAAATTAAAATATTAATCGTCCAACGGGGTCCAACGATCAATTCCAAATCATCGCACAACATTCGAACACAAAAAATCAAACATTCCAAACCTTCGTCATAACAAATAAAAAAAATTACGCGACTCAATTATTTCCAGAATAAAAACTGCTAGGATAAATAGGAAAAAACTCAATTAAACGTTTATTGAAATAATAGTGCTTAGAAAAATATAGAAAAAATGATGATAATTAATAAATATATTTCATAATTATCAGAATAGTTAATAATCATTTAATAATGTCTTAAATGAAAAAGAATTTCGATTATTCTCTCATAAGCAAAACAGTTTTTTTATCATATTTGTGTATTATTTTTTTATATTTTTTTATATAAACATAAATATATTAATATTTGTGAGGAATTCAATCGCAGTTTTAAATAGAAAACTTTGCAAAAAAAAACATAATTAATTCTTAATCAAGCTTTTATTGGGACTATTAAAAATAATTATTTTTTATATATTTTTATTAATTATTTAATTGATTTTTAGATTTCAATAAATGAGACATTTTTTATGAGAAATTATATTACTTTCAAGCAATTATTCTATAAAGAAAAAATGCAAATGCTCGCTGGAAATCACGATTCAATAGAGTAAATATTTTCATTTCCTTTTAATTAATATTATTTTTTAGAAATTTGTTATTTATTAAAATATATTAATTAATTTGAAATATTTTAATTTGATTGAAAAACAGTTTGTTAAGAAGAATTAATATTTAATTTATATGTTTAATTATTAATAATTAATTGTTTTTATTTTTAAATATTAGTTTCAATCAGTTACATCTCTTGTTCATCATATTAAATATAATTATTTTAAGCTGATATTTCGTTCAATCTTTCTAAAATTTCTTGTATAATTTTATGTCTTAAAAATATTTTCTCAGTGTAAATAGATATAATTATACAGAATCATCTAAATTATACATTTCGATCATCAAGAAAATCTAGGAAAACGAATGGAAACGCCTAAAGAAATGCGTATAGAAATACATAGAGGAAATATAGGTAAAATAGTAAAAAATTAATAAATCAGAATACATCTTATTACTCAGTACAGTTGTCCTAATTATAAATATAAATTACTGGTTTGATTTTTGCAATATATTATTATATTATGTTTCATTTCATTTTGTTAATCATTTTTAAACACTAGCACATTGAAACATGTTTAATGACCTAAACATTTACAGAACTTCTTTTTTAGGGTAAAAAGAATACCATCTGATGATAGTATTTTTAAACCTAAACGCACTAACCTTATTTTCATGTAACGTTGTACCTAACCATTTGACTTTCATTTTACTTTTATATATGTAAAAGTGGGGACAACATGAAGTTCGTAAAATGGCGAAGGCACCAGGTGGAGGTAGTCTATGATTAATGATTTAGTGTTAGGAATTTTGAGGTCTCTTAAATTTTGTATTAAAGATAAAAAAACATTTTATATTAATATTAAATGAAAAAAAGTAAAAAAAAATAGAAATTTATTGTAAAATATGGAAAGTTTCAATATTAATAATATTCAAAAATAAATGTTTAGAATAAAATTTGTAATTAAATCGATTTAAAACAAAACGAATTAAATTTAAAATAATAAAATTAATAAATAAAATTGATTTGGAATTGAATTAAATATAATATCTAAAAATAGTTAAATAGAATTTATGAAACTTTAAAAAGTAAATGCAATATGGAAAAATATCAAATTTTAATGAAGTTTAATAAAATGTTTTTTTAAAAGAAAAAACAATACATATATATATATAACATTAAATACAAAATTTATATATAAATATTTGAAAATAGTTTATAATTAAAATAGTTTTAAATTAAAAAATTAAATACAATACGACTTTCGAAAATAATTAATTTACATATATTTATGTTTACAATTATTTTGATATTATTGGTTTGAACAAGAAAAATTAAAAATTGCACTTCAAAAATTTTCTTAGGCAAAACTTGTTTAAATAATATGTTTATTGTTGTTATTAAATAAAAATTTCAATATTGTCTTTTTCTTAAATTTCATCAGAACACAACCACAATGTATGCATAAGAAATCCTTGAAAATTCGAACGTTCTTTTAATAAAATTCATGATTAGTTAAAAAAAAGTGCTAGAAAATTGAATTTGAATTAGTATTTTTATTTTGATTTACGTACGGTTAATAAAAAAAGAGTCCAAAAGACTCTTCTATTCTGTTAAAGGTTAAATAAAAGTTTCAATATTGTCTTTTTCTTAAATTTCATCAGAATACAATCACGAACCTAATATGGCGATCATAGCCATATAGAAAACAAGACATACGTTGTGATATTCATTTCATCTTGCGCAAGATATTTCAAAGCGGCCAAAATTCCGGAGAATTTCCAAGAAATATTATTGATAGGATTACTGTCCCCCTAATTGGCACGAATATATGAACTTCAACTAACTAAACACGCTGTTTGTCTATATAACTATGCAAATTACTCAAATAAACTATTTTGGTACACATAACTAAATTGGATATTAGTTCTTTGAATTGCATCATTTGACCTTTTTTTCCTTTTTCAGACGCCATGAAGGACCCCTAAATGACCACTAAATGAGCTGAAATGTTTTACTGTTTGAGAAATCATCATATGCAACCATTTATTAAGGTGGGAGTCAGAAAATTACGTGGTTGATTTTTTTGGGACACCCTAGTGAACATGTGGCTAGCAACAGTAACTCATGAAATGCAAAATCATGGCATTCAATAATCCACAAGAATATTATATCACATGAGTTGTACGTTAAAATAAAAAATTAAATATTTTTAATTTGCAAAAACAGAACAATTAAGAAAAAGTCAAAATATTCCTGGATAAATGGACTTTCATAAACTTAGTTTAAATATAAATTTTAAACAATAAAATTCACATTTATATTTAATAGTGATATAGAAGAAATATAAAATTAAATAAGAAACCATAGATATTACAGAAACAAGAAAAACAATCTTAAAATAAATTTTAAGATAATTGAATAAAATAAATTATTAAAAATTATTATTGACTTTGTAAAAATTCAAAATTTATTTCTTATAAAAATATTTCTTAAAAAGAAAATTGGAAAAATATGGAAAAATCCTTTTCGGATATTTAATTTATTTTCGGATAATAATTCCTGATTTATAATTATTATCTGCGATACTTTCAAGAATTTTCTATAGCAACCGATATTTAATAAAAAATAATAAAATTTTTATTAACCACAAAAAATAGCATCATACGATTATGGAAAATGGTTTATAAAGCTTCTACAATGATTATGATAATAAAAATTAAATTATCAATCATATCTGTCTCCTAAAAACAATTATATTTAATATGAGGTTTATCACTATATTAATAAAATAATAGTACAAATAATAATAGTAGTATGAATGTCGAAAGAGCTTAGCAAAAGTGAATTTTTAATGCATTTTGTAAAGCCGGAAATACACAATTAGCAATTATGAAGTTAAGTATTTAGTTTAGCTTCTTCCATAAGATAACAGGTCCTCCCTTTAAATCCTTTCGTGATGTATACAAACTAAAATTCGATTTTTGAGACGATTTTGTCACCCATGTAAAATTAAAATAAATGCTCAAGAATCATTTGGCTTTTTTCATACTTTGATTTTTAGAATCTTCCGAGGACTCCAGCAATAAAATTGCAATACATAGTATACCGTAAGGAAAAATCTATCAAGTCTTAAATTATTTGTTTTTGAAAAAAGTAATTAGGTCTTGTAATATCATTTCTTGATTTACGCAGATGTAAAATGTAAAACAAATTAAAAACAAACTATGAACTATGTTAATATTATCCTTCAATTCGACACATATTTTACTTTTCTAAAAAAAACTTTCCATTAAGAGAAACAATCTTGATAGAACTCAAAATATATGGACAGTTAAAAAGAACTCAAATTTTACATTATAAATATTAATGAATAGGAAGAACAGTTAAAACTTGTCATTAAAAAGTTTTAAAATAAATACAAAACATACAATAGAATCTTCTGAATCTATTTTTAAAGCAAGAGACGAGGAAATATATTATATATTTGACGAAAAAAAGGTTTTATAAGCTGTATCGTAAAAAACAGCATTTTTTAAATACGTGTATTAATATAAACACTGAATAGATCGTAGGTCCATACTCATATTTTTCAACAGCGCCTTTCGTCCTCTCTCCATGAGATGTCGAGAAGTGGTGGAGAAGAAATATCTGAAGAAAACAGAAGAAAACCGAAGAAGACCAGGCTATGCGATGATTCAGAGAAAACGCCTTTTTTTACGACACAGCCAATATTAATATTTTATTTTTATTTATTGATAGTTACTGTTAATCGTATAAAACGATGTCTTACAAGTTCAATTAATTTACAGAAATTATTTTACCCCGTAAACAATATTGAATGATTAAATCATGATTATTAACAGAATATATTGTGTAACAAGTTGATGAAACTGACAAAAGATGATATAAAAGGATCAATGCGAATATAAAAAGAAACAGTGAGAGATAAATGTAGTTATCTTATTCTGGAATGATCCATGAAAATATCTTTTCCAAAGATTTTCGATTCTTCTTTTGTCGTATAGTTTTTTTTCGCTTTGGATAACAAATTTTAACGAACTGAAAGTTACTAGTAGGGGGACAGATTTCTGTAGTTTCTTACAAAGAATGATAGCTGAATAACGGGACTTATTCTTTTTCCATTTGAGTGTTGATTGAGTTTGGAAAATATAGTAAATAAATCGTCCGGTTTTCACACTAGAAAGAATCCTTGAAAATAGTTATTTTCTTTAATTAATTCCAGTTTTAAATTTTTATTTTTTTATCCATAGCGATATTGATTTTTTAATTTTATAGTATTTTTATAATTATTATATAATATAGGAGACGGGGGGGAATTCTTTGTATCTTCTTCAGCTTCTTTATTTGATTTTCGTTCTCTTTTGGTATTCTTTAATGACATAATAAAAAGAATAAAAAATAAGAATAATAAAACATAATAATATCATACCAAAAATTTTTTTGGTGTACAAGCTTTTATAATTTGTCATATATTTGCGGTTCTGTATCTATTTCACCCACTTCCCACATTTTTTGACCGAATTATCAAAGCCTACTAGGCGAAAACGCACTTTCTATTTGCATTTAGATGTAGCAAATTTCAAAGCCTACTACTGAGGAAAACATGAGAACGACACTTTAATTACTTTTTTGCGGCCAAACTAAAGGCGGTAGATGAGCAGTGACAGTGAAAAAGTGTATTGTCATCTAGAATACATCACTCCTGAAAATTTCAAGTCATCAGCACAACGGAAGTGGGTGAAATTTCGATCGCAAGATTTGATGCATCCAGACAGACAAACAAATGAAACGTAATAAAAGCTTGTAATAATAATAATTATTATGATTTGGTAATTTGGTAGAGTTTGAATTTTATTCATGAAAATAAACAAAATGATTGCTATGTAATACAGTGTATAAATTTGTAGATAATCGTAAGTGGTTTTTTTGCAAAATAAATTAAAAAAAATATTTTTTTTCGAAAATCTTCAAGGAAAAGTGTATTGTCATCTAGAATACATCACTCCTGAAAATTTCAAGTCACCAGCACAACGGGAAGTGGGTGAAATTTCGATCGCAAGATTTGATCCATACAGACAAACAAACAAACGAAACGTAATAAAAGCTTGTAAAAAAAATAATTAGAATCCAAACACAAATTCTTTGCTACAAATGAAAGGATAGGCACATAGTTCACGACTAAAATTAGCTGGGTGTAGAACAGAACTTACGAAGGAAGATTTAACAGTTACTACTTAGTTTATTATGTAAAACTAGATACGTTTCATTTTAATAAAATTTCAAGAATTTTTCTAACAATTTTTAAGAACTCGGTTCTCGAATGATCTTTTTTGAGCAATGAGAAGAACTGAAATAATCTTACAAATTTCTTACATTATGTTCAGTACTGATTATCTATTAAATTGTATTTTAATAATATATTAACAAATAATCTTTGTTTAGTACAAATTTTATTCCTCATGAAGTAAACGCTTATTACGCTCCAGAGACTCATGAGCTGTATTTACCAGCGGGAATTCTCCAATTTCCAGTATATGATCCGGACATTCCGGTTTCCCTCCAGTTTGGATCCCTGGGAATGATAATGGGTCATGAAATTGTTCATGGACTTGAAGTTATAAGTAATAATTTTTTAATAATAATTTTTGTTTTGAATTAAAGAAATGGAAATAATACAAAATGATTTTTTACGAATTTATGATATTTTTCTAATAGGAAAATGAATGCGTTAGTTAATTAGTATTTCGCTTATCAAGATTTAAATTGTTAGGGGTTCTTTTTGGTGAACTGAAAATTTTTGATATTTTTAAATTAAAAATCATAATTATATTTGAGATAAATTAAAAAATATTATTTTACTAATTAAATTGAAAGAACTTTTGAAAGAAATTATATATAAAAAATTTTAAAATTAAAAAATAATTATTTAGGAATTGAATTTTTACTGGACATGTCCATTAAAATAATTTTAAAGATCTAAATTTATATTCCAAATTAATAAACATTGTAAAAATTAATAAAACAAAAACAAAATATGATTTGAATAAAATAACATATATATATAT